>BQKZ01010311.1:12924-27477 GCA_036244855.1 Temnopleurus reevesii | reverse complement strand
CCCCCATTCTAGTGCAATCCTTGGTACGTGCCTGTATATAACATTGCACCTTTATAAACCAGTGCTCCTTAGAAGGTGTCCCAAGTGAATTTGCACTATTTTTCTTGAGTGTGCCGAGTATAGCATGAAGCCAAGAAGATGTTGGAGAGAACGACACTTGTCTTGACGATCATTGTCATGATTATGATCTCTGCGTATTCATTAAATATCATTACGTCGATAAACTCTGGGATGATTATGACCACGTTAATCCCCATAACACACGCGCCATGAGAAAACGTGATTATATAGATCAGGAATCACACCGATAATAAATGAAAGTTCGAAATCCATCTCGAGAGGTTTATTTTTCACATAAAAATGTTTTATATAGCAAATCAACTTTGAATAAAGTCTGAAAAGTGTCATCTAAGAGAGATTATCCGTCATAAAAATATGAATTTTATGACAAATCTTCAGATCGTGATGAGGGACACAGGTGGTGTGAGAGAGAGCGTATACTTGTTGTGACGGACATTATAGAGTAAATATGATTTCGACAGAATAAAAGCTTTTACTACTACAATAGAGTAGATGATTTTGACCATGATAATCCCCACAACACACGCGCTGAAGAATAACGTGATGGCAGAAAGAATACTTCATTAAAAATACATAAATTGGACACAGTTTTAAAAGGTGAATATTGCACCGTGCAACATTGGGGGCGCCTTTTTGTACAAGTACGCCCCATCGGGGATTCAATTTTTTTGTATCTCACCCCTATTAACGTGGAGCCAACTGCATGAAATTGTCTATACCCTCTTCTTGCTAGGACGTCTAAACTTCTTATACCACCTTCGTAACATAGATTAATTAAATGTTATGTCTATGTTAAGAGGGTGGCACAATAAGTTAAGACGTATCAGCAAGAAAATGATAACTAAGACCATTTTGAGCAATTGGATCCTGCTTTCTCAGGGTAAAAGATTTTACATATTTTGAAGGCGACCCCTCTGCGGTTTCGAAGCAAACCCATTTGGGATCGCCATATTGGGCACTGCCATAATGAGACGGTCGTTGCTTTCGATTGGTGGACTCAAATGAAACATAGATATCGTATACGTGACCGGTGGCGACGCAGTTCCAGTCTACCCCTCAAGAGTTACATCACTTCAAAGTAAAATACTTTTCTAGTATCACTTGTGGCTAACAAAATTTCGAATGTCCTAATGACCATCGGTTGATATTAGAGCAACTTATCAGCTCAGTTTATAGAGCGTCTGGTTTGGAATGAAGTGATCCTTCATGACGCGTGTTCGAACCTCAGTATTGCCGCAGTTTGTTTTAAATGCTAAGAACAATATTTCACCGTGGGAGGGGGGGGGGGATTTGAATTTGGTCGAACCTGCCCCGTCTTGAAATCCTGGGTGCTCCCACGAGTTTGAAGAAGTAGGCATACGTTTGTTACACAAAAGAGTAGATTTATTTATTTATTTATTTATTACAGTCTTCTTTAAAAACAGGGTAGGTGCATTCAGTTGTAAAAATCTATTCTCTTAAATAACTGGAGCCAATTGCAATAAATTATTTTAGCTACAATTCAAGCTGAGACGTCTAGCTTCTTGTGCAACCCTGTATCTATAACATAAACGTATGAACGTTTGTGTCTGTGCTAAGTGGGTGGTACAAGAAGTTAAGACGTCTTCGTAAGAAGAGGATAGTTAATGGCGATGGCCTCTGGAAAAATTGTCAAGTAGAAATCATGTTTTAGCTCATTTGAGTTCTTGAAATATTTTAATTGTAAATATATTTTGCTTTACAAATTCGTTTCCCCTTTCAAGAAATTCGCAGCCAAATAAGAAAAAAAAAAGTTAAAGTAAATGGTTGTCAGTAAATGTGGGTTTCGAAGAACTGACACTAGAAATAGAAATATTTTGTAAGAACAAATGTGCAAATGTGCGCTCCCTTGTTAGCTCAAGTTGCGCCCCCTGACTACGAAGGGGTGGGGTGCTGGATCGGGCCCCCTAAGACTTTGACAAAAGTGTGGTAGGACTCTTGATTGCGCTGACATCATAAATCAGTGTTGGAAACTATCTTTTACCATGATCACTTAAACAGTCTTTGAGAGTCCATAGTCGGTCGTCCTGCCCTATGATTCGGACACGTGTCCTTTGGGCTGGAACGTAGTTAGCAGAGATTCTAATGGTGCGATGACAGTTGACGTCCATGGGCCATGCATGGCGAACCCCGCGATATTTTCCAATGAATATTAATCATGGGGAACGATCTGGTTTAGGTTTTTATGATCTTAACCAGGCAGATTCATCGATCGCCAGGCTATATAGCCTGAAAGGGCCACTTTAAACGCGTAACGACACAATTACCTGCAACCTAATTTTGGCGTCACTTGTGTAACTTTTCTGTGGGAGTTTTGAGTGTGTTGTTAAGGTGTTGTAAGGGAGTAATATATTTTAGGCGCGAAAGCTAAAATGAGGATGACATTGAAAATAGGTCGTCACACTGAGAATCTCACTTTCGTTTGGGTAAATTAGTTATTTGAAGCCACTGTGTTGAGATTACTTAATGAGAAAAGGGTTGGTTAATGTCTACGTTTCAGGCCGTGTTTATTATGTTTATGCGACTAATGAGTTTTGAAACGCAAACAACATTGAAACGGTCTTCTAAACGCAAACATGGCAACTGTCGCGTTTACATGACCTTAGTAAATTTCTACAAATTGTTTGTGGTTCTGATAAAGATGCATCCCGTATACAGCAATACTTCTGATTCTCTTTTCTTTTGTTTTAGTTTCTTTTCCTTTTACCCTCTTTATGCTATTTATCGTTTTAACGTTCCCTAGAATGTCCGACTCACCTTTGTTGTTTCAATGCTTATACTATCTTTCCTGTCGCTCGTTATGTTATCTAACTTTCCAACTTTCTACCTTGCTTTTTATGAACATCCTTATCATTTTTGTTTATTCAAGCATCCTGTCATATCCTTTCGTATGTTAACTATTATCAATCTTTTTACGTTCTCCTTTTTTAATTCAATGTTTTCCATCTTTCCACGTTCTTCTGAATTCTACAGACTATTAATCGTTTTTCGCTCATCTCCCTTCCTTTTCCATCCATCATAAAATATGTTGTATGTATCATCCTGCCTTCTTTTTGTATCCTTATTTCCACCCACTTTTTCTTTCTTTCATATCGTTTATTTGTTATTGCTTTTCGTTTGTATTTCCTACATTCTATATGTATTATTATTCATTGGTTTATTATCTTTCTATTATTCTATTATTTTCTATCCCTCTTTTCTGTTTTTTTTAATTGTTATCCATCCTTTTGCCATATTTTTGTCTATTCTTTTTTCATCAATCGTTTTGTCTCTCTTGCTTGTCGTGTCTTGTCTCTCTCTTTGTGTTATTTAATGTGTCTTACCTTCTTCCATCTTTATCTATCCTTATGTTTTTTGCTATTCATCACTGTGACATTCATTCTTCCAATTATTCGTTCAGTCACTCTGTCGTCTTTCTATTCTGTCTCTTCATGACGTCACAGGAATGTGTTTCAAAACACCGTCGTTTAGTCGGAACGCCGATGATCTTGATTAGAAACGCTATTCAAAATACACATTTTGATACGTTATAGGAAGCACGTTCATATAAAAAAAAATCGCATAAGCACAACGGTTCGTGTTTTTAACTTGTTTTAAAAATCGATAAAAGATCGAGGCGCATAAACATGGCCCAAGTTACTTTGACATTAGATTAAAAGGGTACAATGAACCTTTTGCTAGGGTTTCCTCTCTTTGCGCACCATTTTCGGGGTATGTAGACGTACATGATTACACATGAGTAACATATTACGACGAATCTTTAGCGTATCGCCGGCGTTTATAACGTATGCCTAGCGATAGCATGACGTACGTATGTTAGTTAATATGAATGTTTTGGGGGAAATATGGCACCAAAAATGTTCTACAAGTTTTGCAAGGTGCAAGATTGCCAAAAAAAATTTTATCATCACAAAATGAACTGAAATTTCGAGCTCATCTAGTCCCAGTCATTAAAGAAGACTTTGTTTTAAATTACCAAAACTATGGTGTGAATGTAGATTCGGTGTTTATAAATATTGTGCAAAAAAAAAAAAACAGGACCCACGTGGACAAATGTAATGTTTTAACGCCAAAATATATTAAAAGATACAGCATTGGCATCAATTAAAGCAGGGACCGTTGTTGTTTGTTATATATTCTACATTTATTTGAGGTGTTTAATAAAATGATGCATCACTGGCATAACGTTCTAGAATTGGTAAGGTTTTGAATAGGCACTGGTTTTGTGTTGATTTAACAACCTTATGGTAATGGCACACTAAGGGGGTGTTGCTCAAAAGTTGCAATTGATAGCAAATTGCAGTTGATCGGAACGCGCCAAAACCATTGTTTTATTGGCGTCTAGTTAAATGCGCGTACAGTGCGCGAATGAAAATGCGCGAATGTGCAAAGTTGCAGTTGATTTGCAGTTGATTTTGAACAACGTCCTCTAAGAGGATTTAGCCAGCGTATGCCCGACGTATGGTTCTCCAAAGCGTCGACATACGCTAAACCAATTTTTAACAATTAGGAGATCTGAGCGAGCGAGAGAGAGGGAAGTTTTGTTTCACGACGTGCATATCTTTCAAACTGGAATATGTAAGCCACGAGAAGAAGAGAGAAAAGAGGAACCGACCTTTAACGTCATCATCCGGAAGACGCGACCGGGGCTCGAACCCGTAGCGCATGAACCAACCAATGTCAATTTATGATTGTCCCAAAATAATGATAAAAGGTCAGTGCACGCCATGCCAATGCCCTGAGTGTATTTAGTATAACGTGTTGAACGTTTGCGTGTTGGTAATGCCATGCCAATGCCCTGAGTGTATTTAGTATAACGTGTTGAACGTTTGCGTGTTGGTAATTCATCTAGCACGATCCATTAACGTATTCCAACGAATGTTTAGCGCTTATCGACGTTCTAGACAGCGTTTGGCGAAAACACTGCAGAGAAGCGTCAGTCGTTGAATATGACTGGTTATGATTATGTCTCGCATTTGTTATGAGAACGCTGACATACCGTGTCATGCAAAGTCGGAAATGTTGTGCATGCACAATGCAAACGTATGTCTCATACGTTCCGAATTCGGGTCGTGACGCGATAGACGACACACTTGTCACACATACACAAATGTTGTTCGTAATTACTCTATTTTTCTATAACGTATGAGAAACGTAGGTATACGTTACCTACCGCTGGGCTCAAGTAGTGAACGCCGGCGATAAGCTAAACATTCGTCGGAATACGATACTTATCCTGCAGAAAACGTTAGACATACATCAAAATGTTTATAAATGAGCTGTTTTTACGTCCAAAATTTATCGTGTACCAAAGTTTTGTATAAATTTGCATACGTCAAAGTCTCGTGTATTTTGACGCATGAGTTACGTACAAGTAACGTTTTTGAACGATTGTATATACATGTATTACGATTGCGTTTAGTTCCTTATTACATCGAAAACTGTTCTACTTGCTCTTTTTTTGAAACCCTCGCGAGGTTTTTTCAACGTATGTAAAACGTGTTTCGACGTATTACGTATTGACGTACGCCAAAGTATTTGACAAATTCCTCATACGACGTACATGACTTGTGTAAGCTGACTAAACATCTGTGTGTGTGTGTGTGTGTGTGTGTGAGAGAGAGAGAGAGAGAGAGCAACATTGTGAGTCACGTTATATCGTGGTAGTAATGTCTTGAAAACAGTAATCAGTATTTTGCTGTCAAAACATTATAATGCATAATTTCTGGAAAAAGCGATTTACCATTCAAAGAACTTCGATCGCTACACAAATGAATATCCGAATCTTCTTAGAAATAAACTAGGGATAGTGAACAAGATAGTGGAAATATAATCCGTAATCCATTCTATATGATCCCTTCTTTCGCACTCCCGATTACTTTCGGAAACCGGCTCTGTATGGACTAGGAAACACCGGCACACGAAATATTCATTTGAAATTCAAATTAGCCTCATTGATACGTTGATAAGGTTTCTGTTAATTTTATGTCCGTCCTTGAATGGCATCATCCCGAATTTATCCCCACAAAGCTGTTGAGTGTGTCTTTATCAAATAAGCCTAGGGATGTGCAGCAATTTGATCTACATTTCTACTTGATGTTTTATTTTTCTTCCAAATCCCTTGAATCTTCTCGTTACTTTTGACCACCATTTCTCTCCTTTCTGGCTGGTACTGAAAAATGAAAATGCTTATGAATATATAATGAACAATGATCATGAAAAACATAAAGGATATTATATAATTTTGGGTCAGGCTCGAAGATATATAGATTTTACCGGGGAATGAATTATCATGTCTAAGTATAAACGATGAATAAATTTAAAGCAGAGACATTTTTTAAATTACGGGATGAAACACATCGAGAGAAAAGCATAATCCGATTGAGAAAGAGAAGGAAAGGAAGGGAGAGAGAGAGATAGAGAGAGAGAGAGAGAAAGAGAGTGAGAGAAAGAGAGAGCAGAGAAAGAGAAAGAGGGAGAGAGAGATTCATTTTGGTGTGTTGGGGTGACATAGAGGTAAATATGATAAATAAAAACAAAATATGGGATGCACGTTAAAATGGAGTACACTGTTAAAACGGTGTTTGAAAAAGATGTTTTTTTTTAAAGTTATTTCATATTTTTGTTTACGAAACCTTGACTGAACATTAACGAGCTGTTTTACCCAACTGTACAATCAATTTAAATGACCAATACTTTATGCCGCAATTAAGTCAAAATATGAAGTAAATGGAGCTGATTAAACTTAAATGAATCGATTAACAACGGGTATCATTTCAAGGTTTTAAACAAGAGTTGGATGCATGGTTCCTACAGCAAAGAGCGGTTGTGTAAAGTTTCAAACAATGTGTATTTCTTTTTTTTTCTTCCATTTTGTACTCGGCATTGTAATGGCGATCAGGAATAATGAATATTTGTCTGCACGCTATGAATAAAAGGGTGCGCAAGGGGTGCTAATCTTCGCGAAAGGTGCAATATTACACCCTTTTACTGAAAACAGTCAGCAAAAAAAAATGGTACCCAAAGTGTGAAAACTACCGACAAAGGTGCAATATTGTACCTTTTGACAGCTTCAAGCTGCGTTATGGAGTAATACTTTGATATATTTTATTGCCGCTATTTTTTTTTACTGATTTTCTTACAATACGATGAGTTTATCACCATTCACAATTTTTTTCACAGATAAGGGGCCTGTAACATAAAAGAGATGCAATTAATCTTGCAATTAATTGCATCTCTTTGCTCCACGTTTTGCCATAGACTTACAATAAATATTTNGGGGGGGGATGGGGGAGGGTGCACCAGGTTCGCATCCTCGCATCTTGCTTATCGACGGCCACGAAGGTAGCTACAACACTGATACGAGGAGCATATCATCATTTTCGAAATATCCCGCCCCCCTCCCCCACAAAAAAAAATGGGGAAAAAATGAAAAAAAAAATGAATGACTAAATTGATAAAAATAATGAAATAGACAAATAGTAATACTAAGTAATAATAAGAAACTCTCCACACGCCAACCCTTAGCAAAGCTCACGTCTTATTGCATGGGAGAGTGGCACAATCGGATAAAGCTCCTCACACATATTACACGCCTATACAAAATGAGGTGGAAGAAGGCTGACGAATATGAGAAATTATGGAAACTATATACTTGATGCACGAATTATTTGTTCATCACGCCCTTGCTCTTCACGAATAAGCTTCAATTTTTTATGAAATTGGAAGGGAAAAATAAAAATTGCCCCGTTGCATCCACAATGGGGTTCGAATGTTCGATTCAGCCCATTCGCGTTGCGGAGACTGGCGAAGGTAGTTTATGGCTGTCAATCAAGTTAGGTCCGCCAACACAGAGCCAAGTGTGAACGTGAGAGTCAGCAAGTTCGTTTCTTTGTTTCGAACGTAATAACTCGCGTGCACTAGATTTTTAAAGTGAGCGCCCTCTCGGAGATGCGAAGGAGTCTCAGTTTAAAGACACACTCATGAAAAAGTCGTATGCCTCGAAAGGGTTTAAAATAAGATGGAATGTTTCAATGAATGAGTTCAAGAAGTATTTATAAAATTGTTTTGGTATTTTGTAAGATATTACTGACTACTGATCCATAGTCTTTCACGGCACCGAAGTTTGTGGAATGTTACGGATACACTGAGCGATGCTCGCGTCATCTTTCGAAGATTTTACTTCAGACGGTCTTTTAAAAAAAATTACGAGAGATCAATTATTTTTCATCTGTATTCCCTCATTCATGACTCAGAAGATCACCATGACAAGCAACTACGTATTAAAATCAATGACAGTTTGTGTCATCAAATCGTTATCATCATTTCTTCTCCATAGCAATTTTCATGAAGATTAAACAAAAACTACATGTATCCCTATAGATATATTAAGACAAAAATAATAATTAAAAAAAGCATCTAAAAGTTAATGACAAACGGAAATTAAGGTCACATAAGGAACCAGTCGGCGATTTACTCATAAAAATGCGACAAGTATAAAAAGTTAGAAGGCAACTTCAAGAGGACAAGGGGGACTATAAAAACAAATTTCAAAACCACTGCAAATCATAGCTGGGAATATGATCAGAGCAAAGTGATCAGAGAACAGGCCTCCCAAATCACACAAGATGCGAGGTGTCTAAACGACCCATATAAATCACTGTCGTCATGCAGATTAAAGGTCGACCAATCTCAGACATAAAGCACCAAGCTTGTGTTTCAACAACAACAGATTGTTTTGTCCTTTTGGCTTTTTGGCTTGACCACATTTTAGAACTTTTTCCCCATTACCACGAACGGGGACATCCCAACACGTGCGATGCACACGTATGTAATGCTCTTATTACCGCCTGAAAAGCAACCAATTACCCCCTTATCAATGCTCATATGATATTCATACTGTCTTGCTTCGTCGCATACCTATTACCCTACCAAGTGGTATTTCCGTAAAAGAACTCTCGTCTTTCTCCCTCGTTAATTCCCTGTCTAACAAATCGTCTTTTTTCTCTCTCTCTCTCTGGTCTGTCTGTCGTCACGGCGAGTCGAGAAAAACAATCACGGCGGAGCTGGGGGCGAAGAGAAGGCGGGTTTACGCGGCACGTTCGCTAATAGCAACCCGTCTGTCAGTGTCATTCCCTGGTCGTTCCGAGGCATCGCGCAACACCGGCTAAACACCCTCCTTATTCACCAACGAGCGACTTTTCGCTATAAATAAACGCGCACACTTCAGCGCGACGCATGCGCGTCCAACCATGCGCATCATTTTCATCTTCTGTTTTCTTGCCCCGCGGAGAGCAGTCTTTAAAGGTGTCGGCAAGATAAATGCTGACAGATAATTATTTCTTCTTTTTTTCATTCAAAGGAGGCAAACGAGCCCCGGAAAAGGATTGTTAAATCATGGATGAAACAAGGATTTTTTTTTGGTTCAAAGTTCTTTTCCAGTGTGATGATTATGGTCAGATGACACGGTTCGTTATCTTATTGAAGACTTCCCCCATCTCGCAGAAATTTGAACGCCATGATCAAGCCTCTTCAGAGGATGTATTTTATAATCAAAATCATTTGTAGAGAATAACACAAGCTCCCTTGACCTCTCACCTCTATACCCATTATCTCTCTTGGAAGCACCTTCCCTAGGGTTTGTCTTCAAATAACTTTTTTTTTTCAGGCGAAGTTTTTAGTTCAGTACACGAAGCAAAATGTCAGGTGGAAACTGATCGTATAAAATCTATCCCACATGTACATAATTTCCAATATTATGTACTTTAATCCATCGGTTTAATGAGCCTATCCGTCTTTTAATCAATAGGCATTTGATCGTGATTAATAAAACACTGGTGTATATACGATTGATGATATTCAATTTGTTCCAGAAAAAGTTGGAGCCGATATTCAAAGTATTTTTTTTCTGATTTAGATATATCTCCACTTAAAGATCTGTTATTCTACTTTTATTTGAGCTACAATAATCTTTGCATGGTTGAACTAAAACAATAGAATGCAAGTGAAATGAACTTTTATTTGTTCAAAAAAATCAACTTAGGAGGAACATTTAATACATTTCAGAAAAAAAAATAATCATATACATGTCCCATTATTTTTTACTATGACATGCCAGTTTCACATGACAATTGGAAATTACTGGAAACAAGACGTACTTATTATCTTTCTTTAAAAACAAAATCGAATATTGTTCCTTTGCTCTGGTTTCATCATTCACAGTTGATCCCATTCATGAAAGATAAGACGAGTCTATTGTTAATGACCATATTACCGACCATATTACCGAAACGATGTGGCATATTCATTTAAAAAATATTTTGCATTGTTTCAAACAAATTATAAAATTGTGTTGCCTATTACTATTATCATTATTTATTTATTTATCTTTTTTTTTTTTTTTTTTTTTTTTTTTACATATATATATCAATGTATTCCATTGTGCAATCGTCTAACACGGTATGCATTTAATTTCAAACAATGAAAATCATATTTTCCAATTTGAAGACAAACAGTTTGCATTTT
This sequence comes from Temnopleurus reevesii, assembly GCA_036244855.1. NCBI lineage: Eukaryota > Metazoa > Echinodermata > Echinoidea > Temnopleuroida > Temnopleuridae > Temnopleurus > Temnopleurus reevesii. The sequence goes on along the minus strand of BQKZ01010311.1, from coordinate 16,854 downwards.
AAAGTTTAATCCATGAATATTAATATTACTTCCAGACTAATCATGTTAACTGATCTCTAGATGTACTCAAATTTAAATTCCCTTTAATGATTTAACTTTTAGTCCCACCACTTTCACTTGCTCTCATTCAGTGATGCTATAGCGAGATGAATAATGAAACACCGTCAAGCCAAAATAAGAATACCATACTTTTCTATATGTATAACCAAACAATTAAATTATTCATCACGATCAAAAGCATTTGCCATAAAATCTGGCTTTGTAAAAGGATCTCACTTGCAGAATTATCTTTGTTACTTTGAAAAAAAAAAAAGAGGCAAACCTTTGCAAAAATGCGCAAATGCAGCAAAACCAGCAATGGTGGAAATTGCGCCCTAATGAGGGTGTGTCAACAAGAAAATTAAAATTCATGCCAATTGAACCTTTGACAGTTTGATCCTGTTCCATTCTCTGTGGCAGCAACATGGATAAATCAAACTGGAAACTTCATCTATCAAAAAGAACCAAAATCAGATATAGGACCCCATTGGAAATAAGCCTTCGGCTTTCATGGGATATCCTTGTCAATGTATTTTTCTTGCATTATGACGAATAAAATCAAATCAAATCAAATCAAATCAACACAGAATTAACACAAATTTCAAATGACTTATTTTGTATTTTTAAGTGTTTTTTTTTACTGCATAAGGAGCTATTGGAATTGAAATAAGAAGAACATAAACTGAGAGGAAATCAGGACCTTGATGGAAACACAGCTTTAGCTGATCATATTTCTATCCTGCAGAAATATATTCTAATAAATAAATAAATGAATGAATGAATAAATAAATAAATAAAAACATTCTTTCAATTGACTCTTTGGTACGTTGGAATTTCTTTTTTTCTTTTTCGTTATGCTACACTAAAAAATGCAACGTAAAAAGAAATAAATGAATAAGCATATCCATTTTACTCGTTCAGACTAGAATTTTTTTTTAAATCATCCCACCCACACATTGCAAATAGAAGGAGGTGAAGAGCTATTTCAAGAACTTAACAACTTTTTACTTGGAATGCAAACACAAGGAAATATGCTCTTAGAACTTGCTCTTGAAATAGCATTTAAAAATAATGTTGAATGTTTTAAAGGCAAATATGGACAAGAGTGGAATACCTTACTACTGAAATAATATAACATCATCCTTTTGAGGAACTTTAATAAAAAAAAAATGAAGAAACATTTGGATAATAAATTCCAGAAGAAATGTGCAGTACCAATATATATCTAAGGTACAAGGCCACTAGCAGTCAAACTATAGGTCAATTGTGTGGGCAGCAGACAAGTACTCTTAAAAGTTCAATAATAGTATAAGGAGATGCGTGTATACTTGATTTCTTCAACTCTAAGGGGGTGTTGCTCAAAAGTTGCAATTGATCACAAGTTGCAGTTGATCAGAACGCGCGAATCAAAACCATTGTTTTATGCGCGTCTAGTTAAATGCGCGTACCGTGCGCGAATGAAAATGCGCGTTACAATGTGCAAAGTTGCAGTTGATTTGCAGTTGATTTTGAACAACACCCCCTAAATCTAGTAACCAGATATTCTAAATACAGAATACAGTGGAAACCCAGTATAACGAGGTGTTTAAAATCATCAAAATACTGTAAGAGCCAATATTTTAGCGTACATGAATCTGAGCGACTTCTCTGAATTTCAGACCTTTTCATGCATTGGTGAATGGTAATTTTCCATAAGCATTCTAATGAGTGAATACTTTAACAAATTTGTGGACGCATAGTCGCAAAAACACAACCACTGAAAATTACACCTTCCACCATACCATGTTACGACGGGGTTATATAACAATAAGAGCTTGGATCAAATCTTTAACTCTTTATATCAGAAAAATCTGGTAGTAAATTAATCTCTTTATTTCTTCAGGAATTTTTAAACATCAAATCTCTATAATTACACCGAGTTTCCACTGTATCCTAATAACACTAACTTAACATTTGTCCAAAGTATTTTGAATGTATAGGCACACTATCGTTACTAGGTATTTGTTGATCACAACCAAAGGAAAGAAAATAACTAACAAACTTATTTGCAAAGTGGCAATACCTTAACATTTTTCAAAGGGCAATTCCATCCCAAGTATCTTAGAACTCAAGTCAGGGGAGAATAATTTGAAGAGCTTATTGAAAAAAAAATGATCAAAATTTTATCAAAGCTAATTCCAATGGGCTTTTTAGAGCACTTAAGTCTATGGGGATGTATTCAATCTCATCTCCTCTCTTCCCCTCCATCTAATCTCGGCCATTGATCACGACATCATGCCGAAAATCGCCATGTACCAGATGTACTTAAACTGTGAGTCAGCAATTTTTCAACAATCCGCTCATCATTTGTATAATGCTAACATGTGCATGAAAAACAGAATGTATAATAATGGTGATTTATTTTTAAATGAAGTTCCAAACATGGTCATCGTTTGCATGGAAATGTTGAGGACATTAGTCATACATAGCAGATTTGCTAAGAAAACTAGACAAAGATTTATGAACTCTGACTGAATACACGAATTGTATAGACTTTTAACACAATATAATCTATTTCGGTGAAATAATGAGGGTCATAGAACAATACATCTATATGGCATGATTGAACTATATAACAATCACAAGCTGGTTCCAATTTCAGTTCAATTTACATTTAGGTAAATAGATAATATCATATATTTTGTTAATGAAATCATGTTTGTGAGCAATTTCTGGCATGCCCATTTTGTTTCAAATGCGTATAACCTGAGAAGCACGTACCTAGAATATGGTGTGAAGAGTTGCAGAGACTTGAAACAAAAAAGTAACAAAAACTCATGGCGAGAGCTTACACTCTTCAGACTTATCATAAAAAATGTTGAGGGGGTGGAAGATCCATGAAATTACGGTTAGGAAATAAGGAATTCCAAATTTGATGACATGAAAAACAAATAATTACGTCTCCAATTTTCCTCAACACAGACTGTCCAGGGTATTGAAAACCAACCATAGTATAGTCTAACCTCGTTATAACGAGGTCGTTGGGACCAGAGGAATTACCTCTTTATATTGAAACCTTGTTATACCAGGGTCAAAATACAATAACATGCAAAGACACGAGACCAGGAAAATTCCCTTGTTATAACGAGAGCTCGTTATATCAGTGTTCTTCATATTGAGGTTTGACTGTATTGAAAATCAAGTTTTCAAAAAATTCAGAGTATATGAAGTTTCCTGTACAATGTAAATATAGGATCAATGGTAACGTCAAGTGTTGCCTCTTTGCAGAGTAAAGAGGGATTCAAAAGAAAATATGAGTAATTTTCTTATTCCTGAACAAATTGAAATCATCCCTTTTTTAAGCCGCTCAGATAATTATCCTTGTATTCAAATTGTAAAATATGTGGGGTGGGCTTCCCATTCAAAGGATACATGTGGTTAAAAAAATATTACTTTTTACATTACAAAGGTGCATGTAATGAACCCCAAATAACTTTATGTGACATGATGTGGATTATCTGGGCTCAATTTCTGAAAACTGTGTTTTCTTGTATGTAGCAAAAATATGTTAATTGTCATAACAAGTAATTACGATGTGCCATTGGCTAGTTTTGCGTGATGTCTGCAGTGCTTGCATGAGATTAAAAGGGACCTCCGCACATCCACCAATTAGGAGTGCTTATTGCGCCCAATAAGCGTTTGTGATGACAGTTAACACCGTTTTTGTTAACACAGAAGATAACACAGTTTTCAGAATTCCGCCCCAGTTAAGGCACGTTGTATTTTCTATGGTGCACAGAAGATCGCAGACTAGCCTCATATGCACGCATACGTCTATTCTCCTTGCACCCTTTCTGCGTGCGTGAATTGGGTCGTCACAGCTCGATGGGCACGCATAGAGAGAGCACGGAT
>BQKZ01010307.1:0-11660 GCA_036244855.1 Temnopleurus reevesii | reverse complement strand
TTTTTTTTTTGGGGGGGGGGGGGGGGGGGGGGGAGGCTTGATAACATTTAATTATTGTGGTGTAGTGTTACTTACCATTGACACGGCTATTTCATCTCGCAGTGCTGGCGCTCTTCGGATATCTTCCTCTGTTTCCGAGTCGAGCTCGTTCGGATCACGAAGCGTCGAGTTACCAGAATCTGAGAGGAGAGGAGAAGAGAGGAAAGTAGAGGTTATATTACATTTTGATTTTAACCAAACACTTTTCCTAAATCGAATCAATTATTTCATTACATTTCATTAGATTTTCATTCAAATTCTGAATAACAGTGAAAAACAGGGTAGTCGTTAGAGGCAGGACGTCTGCGGAGTGTAAGCTCGCGCCCAAAGGGTTGAAATGGTCTACAGACGGGTCGAGTCTTTCGATAGCCTTAGAGACTTTCCTACAGACAAAAAACTATGTGATGGGCAGATTTAATCACATTTCTTCAATTTATTCATGAAATTTGTTCTTGGAGTGGAGTTAAAAGGATCTACAGACGGTCGGATGAGTCCTTTACTACCCAGTAAAAATGGCCCACAAACTGGGGGATTGATTGCCTTCCATAAAGCTATTCGTCGATGTACGCACGACTCCTCGCACGACTGTTGTCCCTTGCCTGCGGTCAATGATAAACCCCATGGCTGAATTCACACCTGAGAAAGGGTCGTGCGTAGAGTCGTGCGTACCTACGTGAACAACTTTGTGAAACAAAACCCGGCTTACGAGAACGCTCGATCGCCCCATGACCGATTTTCGGGTTGAAAGAATGAAGAGGGGTTACATTGGAATGGCCGAAACACTGCAAATGATTATGTTATTGAGTGCTCTTAATAAGTTTTCATAATTGTGTTGTTATTCTACTCCTAGGTTATGCACGAAGACAACAACAAAATTAATTTTAAGAAATTTAAAAATAATAAACTTCCTATTACTTCATGAACAAAATTTATATGGTCGATAAATTATGAAAGCAAAATGTAGAACACGTGATTATTCCTCTGCTTCTCGACAATTATATTATGAAGGAAAATTTTGTAAGAGTAGTTTGTAGGTTCAAATAGGGGCTTCATTATTTTCAACACGCTCTTTGTCCAACATGTTCATAGTGACTGTATAGCAGGTTTAATTATAAAGATTCTACCAATTGTTATATGGATTGAATTAGTAAAGAATTGATTAAATACAGATTAAATACAGACAGCGTGTTGTTGAGATATCTGTGTGAAACGTGAAGTAGCAATAGGGTGTCTTGGTTTGCTTGTTAGAGATTAAAACATGACACATGTTTCATTATCTAAAATAATGGTTTTACCCGGCAATTTTAAAAAGAGAATTTTAAATTCAAGGAAAATTAAGAAAGAAAAGATGAAAGAGAGGAAAATGGTTATTCTGTATAAAATTGGTAACCCCTGTGCAACTAGGACACTACGCAGTTAAAAACTGTGCAATTGGCAAAACATTAAAATTTATAAGTTCACGCTGTTTAAAACGTTGATGTTTCAACATACACACTCTTAGTATTTCACACCTTCTTACCGATGTATTCATCAAGAAATTTCCTTGATCCTGAGTTTGGAATGTGAGCTAAATTGTCCAATAATAATCACATTAAGAGTTGAACAAAACTTTAAATGGGATTACATTAGAGCAATAGTGCGGTTTACAATTAGAGCCGAAACCTTGATGTTTCAGAAACTACGACATTTACACGTGCAGCCCGCAGGCGAGTGCTTTTATTCGGACTGCCCCCTTATTTGGGTCGAAAAGGCGATAAGGCGACTTGTTAGAATCCGCTAACCGGCCTAGACACCTTTTGTATAATACGTATAGTATAAACTTCCGCAGAACTGTCGTAAATTATGAAACATTAACGTTTCGGCTAAAAGTGGAAATCCCCTTATAAGCAAATCAAATAAACATTTTTACCAGAACTTATCACATATGTAGTTATGAAAAAAAACACGAATGTACATTTTTCGCAGAAATGATAGCATTATTATACATATTTTCATATTCATACCTGGGTTTCACTTTGAAATTATAGTTTGAAACGAGAAATATATAGTCCGCCGAAGGCATGGAAATTCCTTCCACTTGAATTTGGTTAGATTTACTATTCACGATTTTGTTCTTTTGGGGATGGTTACTTGGTCATAACGAATTGGCAAAATGGTATGTAAAATTCAAACACTGAACGCACTTAAACAGGCACACAACAAACATCCTCTCGCGCATACTCATACATATCAATAACAAAAAACACACACACGCACACACACTCTAAAAATAAAATCAATCAACTCTCACTATTCGTTCATTTTTATATCCATGCATTTTCTCCCTCTCATTTATTCATTCAATCATCCATTTACTCATTCATTCACATCCAGACGGACACATACACATACATCGATCCAACAACACCCATACCCACACATACACCCACACACACACATGCACACTTCATTCCTTGCTTATATTCATGCACCTTTCTCGCTCACTTTCACTAGTCCACACTACCGAAAAACCAACACACATGCACATAAATGCCAAGCACATCTACACATCTACTATATATAAAACAATGCTTTGTTTTACTCTTGAAATGATTTTTTAGAAGAAATGTTAAAGGGCGCCATCTCACCTCCATCATCAGGATAATTATCACCATCCGTTGTGTGGTAAGCAAAGTGTCTTCTGTTTCCCGTCATCTGAACGTCTGCTCCATCATAAGAGGCTTGGGAGGCGTAGGATTTTCGTTGTCTGGACCTAAGAGTGATATAGAAAAATCAAAAGTTAACTAAAATATGGCTAAAACGAATTGATTTCAGCCATCGAAATATATGAATTGAAAATATGAATACTTATGTGAATAAATTGAAAACGCAATTTGTTTGTCTTTGTATTTAAATTCATTTTGGGAACAGTTTACATGGGTGTATAAAATGCTACATAACGATGTAACTCGTAGGTATGATTTCCGTGAAAGTTGTCATAAAAGGTGAGGGAGACTTACCAAAAAAAAAAAAACATTCAGCGAGCCCCGTTATCGGAAATATTCCCGCTGCAAAACGATCACGAAATCCGTTGGGAGGGAGGGATGCGCTTTTTAAAGTTGGCATATTTGGCATATTTCCCACTTCAAAGAAAGGAATATCGTCAATGGTCCATGTCTAAGAAGTTCATGATAATATACTCGTTATACTCACGGTGAGACGTCATCAACCACGTAATCGTCCATGTACGATGCTGAACTCAGAAGACGTGTTGTACGCGGTGACATCCGCGAAGACTGTTGGAGAAAGAAATGACAGATCAAATGTGAAAATAAACTATAATGAATTACCTACAAGATAGGGATGGAAATATTTTACCACTCTTGTACAAAGTCTCAAATAAAAAGAAAATTAATGAAAGATCAAATGTACATAACTCATTCTCTAGTGAAGGAACAGCTAGAGACAGTGCTACGTGTATTCCTTTGATAAAAATCAGGGATTTATATCACATTCCATTAGTCAACGCGTACTTATTTGTCAGCGACTGAAAAGCTCCCCGATATTGCCCATTTTATATACAGTGTATCGGGTTAATTAAGGTTCTTCATATTTGGCTTTGTCAGATGTGAATTGATAAAAAGTTGATTGATTAAATCTTTATCTGAAATTCTGAGTTATGGCCAATTCAGAATGCTCAGACTAGCACACCAACCAAGGAATTGATAATTATGGAGATATAACTTTTTATTCATACTGTACTTACTCTTGATGCGTTTTCCAAAGCCGCTCTCAAGTCATCGTTGGTGTCTTGTAGTTTCTTGTTTGCCTCACTGTATCGGAGAAAGAAAAAAAAATATGTATTAAAACTAGGTTTTGTCTAAATTAGAATCCCAGTTCACTGAAACAACTTTGATTATCCCCTACATGGAAGATAACTTTCCTTTTTGTTATGGTATTTGTTTGTTAAGCTATATAATGTATTGTTGCATAGAATTTGTACACGATTTGTGCATTTAGACTTTGGTTTTGCTTATTCCGTCGTTATTTTGTCTTTAGCTTTTTTGACTTTGTCCAAACTACGCCACTTTATTACAGATATCTCGAAAATTTATAATGATAATAATATGGGGTATTTTTACTACGCCAGACTCCGGATGAATAATGTGCTAAAAATGAAGGGGAATTGTTCTCTGAGTTACTCACTGCAATAGCTGAAGTTGTCTGGTTAGGTTCTCCTGTTCGCCCAAGTAATCCTGAATCACATCTCGGTTACTGTAACAAAATATTCATAATCATAAGAATCTGTTAAAAACACTGAATGAAAGCATTTTCGGAGATCCAAAAACTTACTAGAAACGTCTGTCACTTTCTTATCAGCTGTGTTAAACGAAACAATTATGATATTGATTTTTAGTAATGGATTTGTCAGAGCACAAAAACACATTTCCTTATTAAGCTAAAAATCACCACCACATAAAAGTGCTCTTCAACCGTAATTTTATCCTTCCAATTATTTATCTTTGTACTTGTTTCAGTTTAATTTGTATGTATTCAGTTATATTGATTTTCGTTGTATTTTGAGTTCCTTTTACTTTACGGGAAATAAAACCAACCAATCAATGCTGAAAAGACGTTCAATGAGTAGGGAAGTAGAAGAAGGAGCAAGAAATAAATACGTTGGGTCCATACTCCTTTCCAGGCAAATTACTCAAAACTGGGTCCCTTAGGGAGGGGGTGAAGCTGCTTTTTTGCGCTCCTCGGCCAAACCACCCCACCCCCTCTTCTCCAGATCGAGGGCGTGCGCATACGGTATGAAATAGACAGGGCAGTAGATAATTATCACATCAGTGTAAAGCAACCTTTCATTTTAGGTCATTAAAAAGGAAACTTGGATTTGTCACGTAATTCACTTTTAAATTTGTAAAACGACACGGTTGGATTCTAAGAATGTGGAACATATTTAAAAATAATATCTCACTTCGATATGAAGCCGTTTTGTTCCTCGAAGTCGCTTTTCAGAGTCACGAGCTCGCTCCGAGATAGGACCAGATTAGTCTGGGCCTCGGTGAGATTACTTCTTAGAGTCCTGTTCTCGCTCCTCAGCTGGTCCAAGTCCTTCTTCAGCGATTGGACCAGGTCTTCCCGAGGTTTGTCCCTCTGCTCGACCTTGTCTTCCGCCTATCGATGCAAAATGGAAAATAAAAAGTTATTTTCGAGTCACTTTCGAGTCAGGGTGAGAATAATGATAATGATGATGATAATAAAAGATATATATAGTGGTGACGATGATGGTGATGATGAGCATCGTCACTATGATCATGACGATGATAATGATGAGAAGAAGGATGAGGGGGATGAGGAGGAGAAGAAATAGGTTGAGGATGATGGTGGTGACGATGATGATGATGAAAACTACGGTAACGGCGACAGCAATGGTGATGATGAAAATAACGATGATAATGACGATGATGATGAGGAGGAGGGTGAGGTGGAGGAGTAAGTTGATGATGATAGTGACGATGGTGACTAATGTTGATGGTGGTAATGATGAAAATAATGATGATGAAACTGATGACGGTGATGATGATGTGGGGAAGAAGAAGATGATGATGACGAATGTGGTAATAAAGATAAAGAGGAACAAGAGGAAGGGTGCAGAAGAATAAGAAAAATAGACTTACCGAGTGTATCTGATTTAGGCTGCTTTTTAGTTCCCTGATTTCTGCTTCCAACTGCTTTTGGATTTCAGCTTTCTCTGATTCTACTCTTTCTCTTTCCTGTAATGGAAAAACAAATGAAACGGGATATATCAGTGGTACTGTGAATGTCATCTTCAACTTGCGATCAAACGCAATTTCTGATTTAAAACAACAACAAACTTATTACTGAGACGACATCGAAATTGTCTGTGGCAGTATGTTCCAGTTGGCAACTGCATGATGCAAAAAAAAAAAAAAAACCCACAAAACAATGACGTTACCTACTCGGTGTTAATATTGGTGTAACATTGAAAAATAATTAATAAAACAGCGGCAGCGGTGAAATGGAATGATTCTAATCTCTAGTCGAAATGGGAAAATGTGTGTAAACACTGAATGTACCGATTGGCAACAGCACACTGGAAAACCAGTGTGTTGAATTAACGCCGACTCGGTATCGTCTTGTACAAATTGCGAAACACCATACAAATTTCCAAACACCAGTGATGCATTAGAGTTACTGTAATCTTACACCGAGATGGAATGCACTAATCGAATGTCTTTAAACACCGAAACCAATTTATATATAGACCAATGGAATCAGTGTAATCTAACATGGGTGTTGTTCTAACACGTGTAGCACATTCAACACCCCGTCCGTGTTAAACTATCACCGTGCTCTGTGCAGTGTACCTGAGATGGAGTTGGCCCTCTCGACAGGGATCGCCACGCTCGGTTCCTGGACCCGCTTGAGTTCCTCCTCGAGAGAAGAACAGCTCCTGGAGACTCGTACCCTGGTCCAGGACTAATACCACTTTGCCTAAGGTCCGGTGTTGATTTGTGAAGATTCATGTCATGCCAGCTGGATCTGCTTTTAACCGACTTATGCTGTATGGGGCGCTGGAAACTGGAAGGAACACTGGCGAAACTAGATGAGCTATCAGTTCTCTGTAGATCTGGGACTGATTTGGTGCGGCTGAGGTCGGAGACGGACTTTGGTCGCGGTGACAGCGTGGGTTGTTCATAATTTCTCTGGGCGTCGTCTGCCTTGTGAACCTGTGCTTGATGATACTGTTCTCTGGACAACGTTTCAGAGCTTGCGGATATCCCTGGTTGAGCGGCAAACGGCGTTGGCTTGTAATACTGCGGAAGTGGTTTTCCAGCCACTGCTGTAGATCGAAGGCTTTCTGGTCCACTCTTTCCATGCAGTGTATGAATTGCATTTTGACCAGGTTGGGCAATCAGCGGCGTCGGCTTGTAATATTTAGGCAAGGAGTTTGAATGGTTTGTCGTTTCCATGGGTTGGTGAGTATGAATGTTCCTTTGAGAATTTTGTGGTGTTGACATGTGATGCTTAGACATTGGGGTGTTCTGGGTCATTTGGTTGGAATGCTGACTGCCTGTTAACCCATTCGCATTCCCATATGATCTAGAGCTTCCTGGATTTGAGTAGTAGTGTGACGATGGTTGATTGTTATTCACGTTACTAGTCACCTTCGGTTGATTTGCCGACTGTGACCCACTGCTTTTCGCTAGTGCAGCCCTTATCTGATCGGCTGCTGATGGAATAGTGGGCGATGGCGCATAATATGGCTCATACACAACAAGACCTTCTCGATCTATCACCGATGGAGGGCGCTCTCCCGCCTGCTGTAGCTGCTGCAGATTCTGTTCCTTCAATTGCTGATGCGTTCCCTGCATGCCACTACCAGAACGACCACTTGCCAAATTCACAGACGCACCATTCTGTTGCGTCAGCGATGCCTGCTGCTGCAGTTGATGTCCTTGATACTGTCCTTTCTGTTGCAGAGAACCATTTCCGGTTTGTCCTTGACCCTGCTGTATATTCCCAGTGGTCTTTGAGGCTGGCGGAATCCGTTGTCCAAGTGTGTAGGTGTGCGCCGATGCCTTGTAGGGAGTAGGTGCAGGCATTGGCTGGGAGAAATCATCAAGGACTAACGTCTTAAAGGCATCACCAGCTTCTGATAGAGCGCCGCTTACGTCGTTCAACGTCGACTTGAGACCACTAAAGCTGAAATCCATCGTGAAATGATGCACTTTCTAATTTATTAAAACAATGCCGTTTAGGATATCTCCCAAATTCTACATCCAATTTCTAAACGATCTTCAACTGATGGAAAATGTCTTTCTTAACAGAGTGAAAAATCCGTTTTAGAAAACGAGTTGCTCTCTCATGACTTGGAGTGTCTTCAAACGTCATAATATGTTTGAAACGGCGCTCTACGGAAAGCAATCATCACTGATCCCCAGCGGATTCGCATACAAAATCTGCAGAATATTCCAGGAGGTTGTTGATTTTGTATAATATTATAAATAATATTTCCAATGTCAAATGATTCTAATGCGATGGGCCTTCTTTATTTTGTGATTACTGTCTATCTATGGTCTCCATACAGCAATATAAAAAAAAAGTCCCAGAATCCTATGAAAACGATAGTCGACAGAGGTTCAACTTTGCTTGACAAACGTCTCCGATAGACTTCCATGGAGCTTGCGGTATTCAGTCGGTTATAACTATGACATGAAATACCAGCATTAAGTTCTCCCTTCCTCATCACCACTTAAAGAAAGATTGATATATTTTATCTTCATAAATTCCACGGTATCTGTTTCAAATGACATCTGGTAGTTCAGTTCCAAGTTCCAGGTGGTGATGTCACGATGTCATAAAATTTTAATCATCATGCAGACTGACGAAACGCGCCCTCGATGGTCGTTTCCATATGCATATCTCAATGTTTCCAAATCGGAAGATCTCATTCACCGTTTTCTATTTCGATCGTTAATCTGTCAGTTTTTAACACAAAAATTACAGCAACCACAGAAGGAGTTCGTCGAAATATGGCCTAAGATAAAATAGATGTTTCAAACTTCGAGGAACACTTCCACTGTCTTATTTTCTCAGCACTGTGTATGAAGAAGGTGTGGATGGGATGGGGGAAAGCCGCCACAAACACCTTAAGAAACCCAGCCTGTTTATTGAAAATCGTTTCTAAGACTGGTGTCTTAACATTTCTTACAGTACCCCTATATGTGAATGATCACCATATTGATTACACGAAGGGGTAAGAACGCAGTCTGTTTGTGAAGAGCCCCAACTCGCAATATTGATTAGCCTTTGTGGGGTGTTAAGCTATTCAAGCAAACTATTCTTCGGCGGGTTCCGATTGTATTATTCCCCGATAATCAATAATATAAGCTTAATCGGTAGCCTATTGCAATAATCAACCATTTCTAAGCGTAATGTTGATACTTTCCCATTTTATATGCATTATCCAACATCCTCAATTACAATATAGTCACTCAAAACAAACGAATACAAAATCTTTCGTTTTACTTAATCCATTGTGTTGCATACATTGCAAGATCTTGTGCCTGTAACATTAAAGTTAATTAAACTTACATGAATATTGATACTTACTATGTGTACTAAAGAGGAGCGATTAATTGCAAAATTATTGGTACCTCTTTATGTTTAAAGCTCCTTTAATGATAATACAACTGTCAAGTTTTAGGAGGTTTTTATATTTCCCAGCAAATATTCCTTCACTATAAATTTAGCGGCATAACTCGCATCTCCATCTAATGTTGAGAGGCACTGAATATTCATGAGTAATGACCTGCATGGAAAACATAACCACTGACTATTCTAATCATTTATGGATATCCACCAGTCCTCATTTGCATAGATAACTCACTCACCTCTTTTCTGACTCTCTGTTCGGTTCTCGTAACCTGCATGTCCATCTCGTACTCCAACTGCTGCAGATGCTCCGCGTTGCTTTCATTCGTTCTGTTTGGAAATAAGAATATTTAATGAGTTCAAAGGATTGAGATTGATAATGAAAGTGAAATTATTTGATCAAATTTCGATAGTCCGATAGCGAAACGATAAAAAAAAAATTCACAAAGTTTTTAAAGAACGTCAAGATAAAAAGTCATATCAAGTCATGTAATTGGATGGTCATAATCATGATCATCATCACCATCACCATGACCATCAGCAACAGACCAATTCGTTTGCATGGTTCCATATTTAAATGCTATTTTCTGACTGGGGACTTCTGGTATGCTTGCATTTATGATATTTTTGCACTGACATAGCAACGAACTTGACTCAATGCGTACCATATACCAAAATATACTTTTGGTACTCTTCATAGACCTTTAAATTACAAGTACGACCGCCGTTTTGAACACTGATTTGACGTCATAGTATAAGGTTAATGGTACTTTTAAATAACAGGTAACCATCTGCCACGAATACGAAAAGTTAACATTTGCATTAAAACACACACACACACACACACACACACACACACACACACACACACACACACACACACACACACACAAGTGAACAAACAAGAACAGCGCACGCACAGCGTACCTTTTGTGAGATTTCTCCAACCTATCAACTTCAGATTGGTACTGCCTAAGATCTTTGATGACGTCATAGATGACCGATTCATATTGCCGAAGGATCTGGGGTACTTCCGATGAATAAAGTTGCTGGTAAAGTTCACAAATTTGGTCTTGGCTAAATAGGAGGTAAAGGGAAAATAAAATGGAAAATAATTCATAAATAATTATGACGTAATATTTCTTCATCGTTTGATGACGTTACAGATGACAGATTCATATCTAAGGGGAATCTGGTGAAACTGAAAAAAAATCGGTTTGGGCTAAATAGGAGGAAAATGTAAAAAACAGCCAACAAAGATACATTTATGACGTCATAGCTCTTTGAAGTTTGATGACGTCATAGATGACGGATTCATATTGCCGAAGAATTTGAGGTACCTCAGAGGAATGAAGTTGTTGGAAAAGTTTATATATTTGGTCTTGGCTAAATAGGTAGTAAAAGGAAAATAAGAAAAACGGTATGGTTAGTTATCATGACATAATATTTCTTTGAAGTTTCATGACGTGACATATGACAGATGCACATTTAAGGGGAATCTTGTAAAGCTCTCACATTTTATCTCCGGCCGCTAAATATGAAGAACAAACATTTTTGAAAAGGAGAAAAATATGCACATTAATTATGACGTAATAGATCTTTGATATTTGATGACGTCATAATGTACGGATTTATATTGCCGAAGGATCTGGGGTTCTTCCGATGAACTAATTTATTGGTAAAGTTCACATATTTGGTCTTGGCTACAAAAGATATAATACTTCAGAACGAGACGAATTGATGTCGAGTTCCGAAGGAAACTATCAGTTATCCCGATACCAATGGTACATGTATGTACAGGAATATACAGGAATCTTCAAATCTTCTATTTTGAATTTTTTAGTGGCTTAGATCTTGAATCATACAACTCAAATTTTAGATACTAAATTGTACATGTAAGGCATAAATCTTATGTTTTTTTGAGGCATTGAATGTTTGTCTTTACATAAAAATAATTTGCCCGTTGCCTATATATCACAAAAATGTATGATTTCACTGGAAATTAAATTGGGGGCGTAGTGCATTGGTAATAAGCAAATAAGTAAACCGCCGTGCATCCTAACAAAACAATTCAGAAGTACTTTCACAAACATTCCTTTTTGGTCAAAATTTACATTGTATTGATTCAGACTGTATTTCATGGAATTATTATGGATTGTGAATACCATATGAACAACGAATGACGCTAGGTGGAATATGATTTTACAGGGTATCCCCACAAGTATATACGAATAAAACAATAATTGCACCAAGATTCTATCATTCGAATGTAATTTTCAAATACACCTTGTGATTGAAACGCTCGGTGTATACATATCATCACTGTGAAATGTATAACTGTTATAACGTACAGAAGGGTGTAAATATTAAAACTAAATGTAAATCACAATTGAAATTCACTCAAAATTATTATCATGAACGTCACCACCCTGATCATCATAATCATTGTCATCATC
>BQKZ01010305.1:0-22364 GCA_036244855.1 Temnopleurus reevesii | reverse complement strand
GAATCCTAAAGCTTGATGATGGTGTACTCGTAGAGAGACGAGAGAATGATGTAGAGGAACCAGAGAAAGATGAGGATGGCCGCCGAGAGGTAACGGCCGGCCGGAGGACCGCCGAGCTCCGACTTGCCGAAGAATGCTGAGTATCGCCGGATCATGAGGAGGATCACGCAGATGATGGCACAGATGGTGTATGTGGCAACGCTGAATGCAAGGCCCCCCGCGGGAACGGCAAAGGTGTCGTCCTGGAGTGGAGAAAAAGAAAAGGTCATGTATCAAATTCAGATGTGCAACGATTAAAAAAAAAGTTCATCTAAAGGGAGTAAAAGCTAAATAACATCTGAAAATGTCTTTTCAAGTAGCATTTCACATCTTTTTCTACGATTTTATTCTGATTCTTTAATTTGAGTGAAAAGTAGGAATCTTTTTTTTACATCGGCCCGTTTTCAGAGGGTCAGTCAGTTGAGGGCACCCAAATAATCTTTTGTGGGGGGGGGGGGGGGGGTGGGGGCTTAAGGCAGAATTGACTTCTTGGCTGTATTTCATAAAGCTATGTGTATATCTATACACGATTGTATGAACAAATTGTGGCGCTGAATCGCATCAAAGAAATGATCACTAGTTGTTCGTACAGTCGTGCGTAGATCCACGCATAGCTTTATGAAGCACAACCCAATAGTCAATTCTGCCTTAGGCTCCCCCTCCTCCCCCCGACGAAAAAATTGTCTGGTTGCCCTCAACCGACTGACCCTCTGAAAACGACCCAATGTGAAATTTCTTGCCTATAATCAAATGGTGATCCCTTCTCGCGCTCAATGATATCTCCTGGTGCTGAATCGCACGGAAGACGGGATTTTTCTTGCCTATAAAAATGATTTCTCTGTATAAAACCTACCTTTGCTGACCAGTAGATCGCAGCTACAAGCCACGGGAGCCCCAAGCCCAGGAACACGTTGACAGAGTTACTTCCCGTCACGTTACCGATGGAGTTATCGGCCGTCTTCTCGTTGACCGCGGCCGTCTTGCTGGCGAAGGTGTCTGGGAGACTGGTGCCGAGCGCGACGAAGGTGATGGCCGTGACGGGCTGGAGGAGGTTGATGAGGCAGCCGAAGATGGTGGCTAGGTCGCCGATGACGGCCGTGAGGATGGCGATGAAGGCGAGCGCGACTACGAACGTGATCCAGCCTCGTGAGTTGAGGAAGTGAGGCGGTGGCACGCAGGCAAATATGACCTGTAGGGTATCAAGCAATGCATGCATGTGGTGATTGCTTTATTTCAAGAAATAAAATCATCATTGTAGGTGTAAATTTGACTTTTTTCATAGGAAGTTTTTGGGGAGTTGATTTTATTTATTCTTTGAGAATGAAGACAGATTACATATGATTAGCATATTCTTAAACAAAACTAATAAATAAACAAAGATATAAAACATGACATGGAGGTGTAGCAGTTCAATGGTTAACACACAAGACTTTTGTGAGAAGGTTGTGGGTTCAAACCATAGCAACTGCCCTAATTTCCATAAGGTGTATTATGCTGCACTCAATCCAGGTGATGGAAATGAACATTGGTAAGGAGAAATGTAGCAACTTTGCAACAATCACATAATAATTCAGAGCACACAGAAATATTTCATTGCACAAAGTGCTATGTAAACATTCTGTATCATTATTCATATCCATAAACATGATTAAAATTAATGCGTACCTTGAATCCAAAAGTCAAGAAATGCATGATGTAATCAAATAACGTTGCACTTTCGACATCGCCGCCGTTGACGTTCATGGCGTCACGGAACTGATCCGCGTAGGAAGCGTTGCCGATCCTTAGCCTGTCCAGGTTAACGTGTGTGATCTTCACAACACGATCCAACATGGATGTGTAATCTACCGAGAAAATAAGAGGATAAATTTAGAAATCAGGTATATTGAAGAAAATAGGGGTAATATAACAGAAAATTAACAAAAGGGATAAGTTTCAAGTATTTATTTTGGAAAAGGAATCAAAGAGGCCTTCAAATTTTTCAGAATAACATGCATTATCTTGACAAACCAATCCAACATTGATGCTTAATCTATGGTGGAAATGAAAGGATCACTTTAAATATCAGGTAAATCTCTCTAAATCGTGTTCAAATGTTTGAAAAAATAATTTTCAGGTGTTTATTTCTGGAAGGATATCACAGAAGCGCTCAAATTGTTTAGGGTAACATGCATTATCTTGATAATGCAGTCCAACATGGATGTTTAATTTATTGTAAAAATGAAACAATAACTCTCAAAAGTACAAAAACCTATCCAGAAGCATCAATTCAAACCAAAATCAGTAAAAAGATTAAACTTGTAACATTCATTAGTTTTTATATGAAATCCAACATTAATGTGTAATCTAAACACCACAAATCCATCAATCCCCACTTGAAAGTGTTTAATTTCCTGGTTACAATTCAGTTCAAGTGTCATAGTTTATTTGCGTTGTTTCATATTGACTAACGATTATCTATCTATTCTGCCTTTATGTCCCACTCAAAAACAGCAATTAAACCCCCGAAAAATAATCAACATACCATCATCATTGATAATAGTAACAACAGTCTTTTTGAGTCTTCCAAGTTGAGAGCCGGCCGTTGGATCGAAAAGTTCCACTTCAAAGCTCTCGTCTTTCTCATACTCCTGGTCGTCGATGATGGGGATCTCAATGAATTTTTCTCGCTCGCCGTGCTCGAACGTCAGAGTGCCCTCGCCTCCAGTATAATCGGTTCCATTGACTGCTTCGATGTCCTGCACAATTAAGAGAGAGGGTTATTAGAATTATTAAACTATTTGGAGCAGTTATTACACTTGGCGACACAAGAATTTCAATTTGTTGCTCCCTTGGTTTCCAATCACAGGTAATACAGCCAGCCCTATGCTTTCCTTGATGATAAAACTGGTCTTGGTGAACTGAGTCCTAGTCTTATATCAGAACTCTAGTCTAAGCAAAAATCCATACATCTAGTCCTACATGTCCTACATTATTCCTCCATTATACTTGCCATCACACCCTTGTTTTTATATTACAGGAAATGCAGCAGACCCGATGCTTTCCTTCACTACATAGCTAGTCTTGGTGAACCCAGAAGTACCTGGTCCTATAGAAGGACTCAAGTCTATCGCAGGCCCAACTATCTAGTCCTACATATCCTGGTATTCCACAAGACTCGAGTCTTTCAATTACTGCCTTGGTTTCTGATCACAGATTAATGCGGCAGACACGAATGCTTTTCTTGTAAATTAGAACCTACTAGAGTCCTAGTACTATATTAGAACTCTCGTCCAAGTGACAATCTAGGCCCATTTATTTAGTCCTACATACTTTAGTTCTCCATGAGACTGACTGTCACTCCATTGGTATCTAATCACAGGAACTGCAGCACACCAGGTGCATTTCTTGATTTTGAAACTAGTCTGGTGAACCCAAAAGTACCTGGTCCTATACCAGGACTCAAGTTCATTGTAGGCCCAACTATCTAGTTCTACATACCTTGGTCTTCCATGAGACTTTGATCTTGCCATCACTTCCTTGGTTTCTGATCACAGGTAATATATCAAACCCTATGCTTTTCTTGTCCATGAGACCCAAGTCCTGGTCCTTTATTAGAACTCTGGTCTAGGTGACAATCTAAGCCTATCTATGTAGTCTTACATGTACCTAATTCAATCCCTTGGTTTCTAATCATTCCTGATTTTGAAACTAATTTTTGTGAACCAAGAAATACCTGATCCTAAACCAGGACTAGAGTCTATGTTCGTCCAATGTAGTCCTACATACCTTGGTCTTCCACGAGACTTGGATCTTGCCGTCACTTCCTTGGTTTCTGATCACTGGTAATACAGCAGTCCTTATGCTTTCCTTGATGATGAAACTGGTCTTTGGGAACTCTGAGGTAACTAGTCCAAATTAGGACCATTTACCTAGTTTTACATAACTTAGTCTTCAATGAAACTTAGATCTTTCCATTACTACCTCGGTTCCTAGGCCTATATCCTAGTCCTAGTTCTATAATAGAGGCCCATTTAACTAGTCCAACCTACCTTGGTCTTCCATGAGACTTGGATCTTGCCATCACTTCCTTGATTTCTGATGACAGGTAGTACAGCAGACCCTATGCTTTCCTTGACGATGAAACTGGTCTTCGTGAACTCCAGAGTACCCGGTTCTAATTAAAAGGGAGAGATGAGACAAGAAAACAATTAAAACAGAATTCCACAACTTTACCATGACATTTCACAAATTTCACAAACTCCCTGACCATTTCCTGACTTTCCATGACCACAAATTTTTGGCGGATTTTCCATGACTTTGGAAATTTTGTTGAAACTTTGAAAGTCAATGCTTCCATGATCAGAGAATTAGGACAAATTCATATGTTCTCATTTTTTGAGCGGTGTTGATGTACTAACTTGTATGAGATGAATGTGTGTCTTAATACCAATTCTGGCAAATTCAGAACCATACAATTAAAGTATAATAAAATATAATTAAACTATGTAAAACCACAGAGAAACTTTCAGATTAGACATTAGCATGGAATCCAGCTAATTAATTTTATGCCTATAATGTTTAAAATATATTCTAATAACATAATAATGCCCAAAATTTTTTCCATATACCTTTAAAGTAAAAGAACATTTTCTCACTTCATGAGATATTCTAATTGAATCCATTTTCAAACTAGTTTTTCAAGCATATCAATCAATAATTTTAACTTGCAGTTATCAAATGGAAACCCTTGAATATGTTCCAACATTTTTTCAGTTCGGTCCATCTATTACTCACCGTCGTCGTTAATGATGGTGACCTCGATGATGCTTTTCTTTCCGACGATAGCTGATCCCTTGGTGTCGACGTGGAGCTTGACGAAGAACGTTTCATCCGGTTCCCACTCGTAGTCGTCGATGATCTCGATCTCGATGTTCTTGGTGGTTTCGCCGGGCTCGAAGATGAGCTGACCCTTCTTTGCGATGTAGTCCTGACCGGCCTCTGCTGTACCATCGAATGTTTCAAATCTGATGGATAAAAAAGGAGAAATCNTATAGAGGCCCATTTAACTAGTCCAACCTACCTTGGTCTTCCATGAGACTTGGATCTTGCCATCACTTCCTTGATTTCTGATGACAGGTAGTACAGCAGACCCTATGCTTTCCTTGACGATGAAACTGGTCTTCGTGAACTCCAAAGTACCCGGTTCTAATTAAAAAAAGAGAGATGAGACAAGACAACACCCAAAATTAAAACAAAATTCCACAACTTTTCCTTGACTTTTCACAAATTTCCCAAATTCAACAAATTTTCCATGACTTTTCACAAATTTCACAAACTCCCTGACCATTTCCTGATTTTCCATGACCACAAATTTTTGGCGGATTTTCCATGACTTTGGAAATTCTGTTGAAACTTTGAAAGTCAATGCTTCCATGATCAGAGAATTAGGACAAATTCATATGTTCTCATTTTTTGAGCGGTGTTGATGTACTAACTTGTATGAGATGAATGTGTGTCTTAATACCAATTCTGGCAAATTCATAACCATACAATTAAAGTATAATAAAATATAATTAAACTATGTAAAACCACAGAGAAACTTTCAGATGAGACATTAGCATGGAATCCAGCTAATTAATTTTATGCCTATAATGTTTAAAATATATTCTAATAACATAATAATGCCCAAAATTTTTTCCATATACCTTTAAAGTAAAAGAACATTTTCTCACTTCATGAGATATTCTAATTGAATCCATTTTCAAACTAGTTTTTCAAGCATATAAATCAATAATTTAATAATTTGAATGGAAACCCTTGAATATGTTCCAACATTTTTTCAGTTCGGTCCATCTATTACTCACCGTCGTCGTTAATGATGGTGACCTCGATGATGCTTTTCTTTCCGACGATAGCTGATCCCTTGGTGTCAACGTGGAGCTTGACGAAGAACGTTTCATCCGGTTCCCACTCGTAGTCGTCGATGATCTCGATCTCGATGTTCT
Organism: Temnopleurus reevesii; assembly: GCA_036244855.1. Lineage (NCBI taxonomy): Eukaryota > Metazoa > Echinodermata > Echinoidea > Temnopleuroida > Temnopleuridae > Temnopleurus > Temnopleurus reevesii. The sequence goes on along the minus strand of BQKZ01010305.1, from coordinate 16,338 downwards.
TGGTGGTTTCGCCGGGCTCGAAGATGAGCTGACCCTTCTTTGCGATGTAGTCCTGACCGGCCTCTGCTGTACCATCGAATGTTTCAAATCTGATGGATAAAAAAGGAGAAATCAATTACAATTAATAATGAATAATTATATGTTCTTATACATCCCTACGCACTCTACAATGTAGCATAATTATCCTGACTTTAGCAGAGCAGCTGTGCAGAGCAGCTGTAAGTAGCGGGCTGCATTTCAAGGAAAAAAATTCCTGCCAGGTACCCATTCACCTCATCCGGGTCGAGTGCAGCACAATGTTGGTGACTTTCTTGCGGAAGGAAATTAACGTCATGGGTGGGATTCAAACCCGAGACCTTCTGGTTGAAAGGCGAGAGTCTAAACCACTACACCACAACACCATGAATGGCATGCACATGTCCACTGAGAAAGATATAGGTGATTTTTATCTCGATCAACTTGATTTCAATTAACTTGATAACAATTTGACTTTCTTGGAGCCTTCACCAGATTCAAAGGCACTGAGAATTCTTTGCTGTGAAGTTTCTGCCAGCATTAGAAATGACAATAAATGTTTAAAATCTGACACAAAAAAGTGGAAAATAATCATCATGAGAACATGATTTTAACCCTGATAAACTCAATCTCTGCCTGAATATTTTGTGGTTTTATTGAGCTAAAAAATAAGTTGGATTTGAAAGTCCAAGGGGGGTGGGGACATGCCATGACCCCCTTAATTTCTTAATGGAGATGCATGGAGGTACGAAGGGAAAGGAAGACCTTTTTTAAAAATTTTTTTTGGGGGGGGGAGGGGGGCTTGTGAGCTTGCTGACGAGAAGATCAAGTTATCATGAGTGCCCTCCCCATTCTTGACCAATCCTGGATCTGCTGATGCCTGTAAGTGCAACAAATCAAAATTTCATTCAACTAAAATGTGCTCAAGCATCGAAGCAGACTGTTAAAAAAATTGGTAGTCAAGGCATCCTACCGTAATAAAACAAACTATCACTGTAATCTAGCTATTCTACTCGCGTCACTTCCGCAAAATTAATTATTGCTAAGGTTAATTACATTCTCAGCATGAAAAGCTTGTACAAAATTCAGGGTGACAATATTAAAAGAAAGAGCGTGTATTGGAGATGGGAAGGCAGAATTGAAATTATATAAATTAACTTTCTAACCGGAGCAATATCTAGGAGTAATATCTATGAACACACTCTATAACAAGAAATGCAATTTACATAATACAATAGAGTGTAATAATATATGACGCTTTTCCCATACCATCGAAAGTGCTCTAACAATATTATTACCCCGGTAAAGGGATATATTATAGATATATACAATGACTCTCGAGGTTCTGGTTAAAACTATTCGCACGAATGAGCATATCAGATAGGATGATACTATCTGATGCTCACAAGTGCGAATAGTTTTAGCCAGTACCGAGAATCAAGTCATTGTATATTACTTTTATATCCCTTCTTACAACAACAACATTAACAATAAAGTAGTCTATTGCAGCATATTAAATAATCTTACCTTGTCTTAACGATAATTTGATAATCTGATAAATTGTTTTTCTAGTCTCTGGCTCGTCTTCTCGTTAAGCACATCATGCGAACAAAGCCCGTCAGAAGTGTCCCGTGCCGTGTAGCTGGGAAGCAGTGTCTCTCTCGCGCACGGGCACGTCTGTTTTAGCCGACTACGCATCGCGCAAAAATGGTAACTTTTTTCCCTAGGGAAAAAACTTACTATTCGTACTATTCAATGGCAAACGGCTTTATTAGCAAATCTATTTATTTTTCTTGCCTGTACACTGTCAATGCAACGATCTTAGTGTAAGGGATATATTACAATATGAACCACAAATAATGCATTTCCTTAGCTCCCTGGGGAGCTTCCACAATGTCAGCCATAAGGGGTGTTGTTCAAAAGTTGCAATTGATTGCAAGTTGCAGTTGATCGGAACGTGCCAATCAAATTCAACGTTCCATGTGCGTCTTGTTAAATGCGCATACCGTGCGCAAATGAAAATGTGCGTTGCAATTTGCAAAGTTGCAGTTAATTTGCAGCTGATTTTGAACAACACCCCCTAAGTTGCAGTGGTGACAACAATCTTCATATCCTATTAGGTACCCATTTAAACACCTGGGCTGAGTGCAGCACAGGGTGAATAAATTTCTTGCTGAAGGAATTTAATACTATAAGTGTGAATGATTGAATGAAGTTGTTCACTTTGTCCCAGTCCTTTATCCTTCCAGGGCGGTGTTTCACCAGGTCGTTCTTAAAGTTACGCACGACTTTACGTTCGACTGGTATCAGTTCCTGCGCTGAGTGCGCGTGATAATGTGAACCATTGCGCACAAGAAGGGGTACCAGTCGAACGTAAAGTCGTGCGTAAAGTCTTTCTTATCTTGGTGAAACACCGCCCTGCCCACAGTGAAGTGCATCGTCTATCATCTTACATTTTCCCTCCTAGATACACAAAATGCACAAATTCTCATCTACAACAGAATGGCCTTCCTGAAATAATCCCTTGATTAACCAAGTGCGCAGGGTTAATGAGAAAATTTCATCGGTTGTATTAGATGATTCAAGTTGGCATGTGCTACTGAAGCAACACAACCAGCCAGCAGTGAGTACACATAAGCAGGTTTCTCACTATTTAAGGTGAAAAAAATGTCCAGATTTCCCCCCCCCCCCAAAAAAATAAATTTACAAAATATCATGATAGCGAAGTCCACATAGTTTTACTGTATCAGCTGAAATTTTCGAAGGGGTTTTATTTTCGCAAATTTTGCGACCATTGATTCGCTAACATTTTTGCTCATTAGAGTTCCCATAAAATTGTGTACAATGAGCTTTCAAAACGTTTAAAAAATGACTTGCTATGCAAAAGTCTGCAATTCAGTGAATTCCTTGTGAAATTTATGTCTACTAACATATTGGCTTTTACAGTAATTTGATGTATTCTCAATTACCAAATGAATATTGTGCAGAATTCCCTGAATTTCCATGATATAATGGATTTTNTGCCTGTACACTGTCAATGCAACGATCTTAGTGTAAGGGATATAATACAATATGAACCACAAATAGTGCATTTCCTTAGCTCCCTGGGGAGCTTCCACAATGTCAGCCATAAGGGGTGTTGTTCAAATGTTGCAATTGATTGCACGTTGCAGTTGATCGAAACGTGCCAATCAAATTCAATGTTTCATGTTCGTCTTTTTAAATGATGATTATGATGGCCTCATGTATAGCGCCGGTCCCGCCACAGCTGGGCGCTCATGGCGCTCAATTACTCAAAAATAATGTCTCACAGATTTCAATGTCCTAATTAGTGCTATGGTTTATCTTTCAGTCCAAGAACTCCCAGTGGTGGTACAATTTGGTTATTGCGCATACCATGCGCAAATGAAAATGTGCGTTACAATTTGCAAAGTTGCAGTTGATTTGCAGTTGATTTTGAACAACACCCCCTAAGTTGCAGTGGTGACAACAATCCTCATATCCTACCAGGTACCCATTTAAACACCTGGGCTGGGTGCAGCACAGGGTGGATAAATTTCTTGCTACAGGAATTTAACACTATATTGTGAATGATTGAATGAAGTTGTTCACTTTGTCACAGTCCTTTATCTTTCTTGCCCACAGTGAAGTGCATCGTCTATCATAATAATAATAATAATTGAATTTTATATAGCGCTTTTTCCAGAGGATACAAAGCGCTGCTTAGAAATACATACATTCAACTACATTAGGAATTATAAAGATGGGTTTTGAGGTGTTTCTTGAAAAAGTTGAGTGATTTGGTATTGCAGAGAGATGCGGGGAGACTATTCCAGAGTCGTGGGGCCAGGGACTGAAAAGAGTTGAAACCGGCCTGTTTTTTTTTAGACTTCGGAATCTTATAGGAAGGGGCACAGGTGGAACGGGGAGAATGTGACGTTTTCTGCTGTTGAAAGAGAGAGGAGATATAATGAGGAATTGTCGTAGACAGTGATTTATAAGTTTGAACGATAGTGCGGTAATATACTGTATAAGCCAATATTTTGGCGTACAGATATTTTCGCGATTTCTGACCAGTTTGACACATTGGCGTGTTGTTATTTTCACGTTTTTGAAAGTGTTTGTACACAAATGAATGTACATCATATAGAGTGGAAATTTTCGCGAGGCCATAACCGCGAAATTCGCGAAAATAAAACCACCGCGAAAATTTCAGCTTATACAGTATTCTTTTGGAAACGGGAAGCCAGTGAAGTTCGTTGAGTAAGGGAGTGACATGACAATATTTGGGTTGCTGAAATATGATTCGAGCACACCTACATCTTACATTTTACATCTTACATTTTCTCTCCTAGATACACAAAATGCACAAATTCTCATCTACAACAGAATGGCCTTCCTGAAACAACCACTTGATTAACCAAGTGCGAAGGGTTAATGATAAAATTTCATCTGTAGTATTAAATAGATGATACAAGTTGGCCTGTGCTACTAAGGCAACACAGCCAGCTTGCTGTGAGTACATAAGAAGGGTTCCAATTATTTGAGGAGCACAAAATTCCCAGATTTTTCCCTCATAAATTTTGAAATTCCATTATAGCTTTGTCCACTTAATCCATTTTTACTTAAACCTACTATATAAAGCTGAAAATTGTGCAGAGGTTTTAGTTTTCGCAAATTTTCCGACCATTGATTCCCTAATATTTTCGCTCGTTAGAATCCCCTTAGACTTGTGTACAATAATCTTTCAAGACGTTTAAATAATAACTTGCTATGCAAAAGTCTGCAGTACAGTGAATTTGCTAAAAATTTATGTACGCTGACATATAGGCCTTTAAAGAAATTTGATATATCCTAAATTACCAAATGAATATTGTGCAGAATTTCTTGAATTTCCATGATATAATGGATTTTAAAATCAAATCCCTGACTTTTCCTTAAATGGAAAAAGTGAAAATTATATTTTTCAGGTAGAGTAGGAGCCATGATCAACACAACATAAAGGTCTGTATTGGTGAGTAGAACATGATTGCTTCGCTGGCCCAAAAGCTATGTGCTTTCTGAAGGCTGATCTATTTTTAATTTACTTAATAATAATAATAATACATGCAGTTTATATAGCGCACATATCCACTAAACTGCGGAGTGCTCAAGGCGCTTTGCGTTATTATTACCCTGGCTTTAGCTCATCGCCACCAGCGCTCAAGCATTTCAAGGAATAATTATTCCTGCCAGGCACCCATTCACCTCACCAGGGTTGAGTACAGCACAATGTAGACGAATTTAATGTAAGGAAATTTACATCATAGTCGGGATTTGAACCTATGACCCTCTGGTTGAAAGGGGAGAGTCAGAACCACTATACCACGACGCTTCCACTTTTCTTCTAGTAAATGCTTATCTTATTCTGGCATCATGGTATATTGGTTTCGACTCTCACCTTTCAACCCGAGGGTCATAGGTTCGAATCCCACCCATGGCATCAATTTTCTTCAGAAAGAAATTTATCCGCATTGTGCTGCACTCAACCCAGGAGAGGTGAATGGGTACCGGTACAAAAGAAGAAATTCCTTGAATGTAGTGAGCGCCGAATGGTAGCTATGCTATAGCCGGGTAATAATGCACAGAGCGCTTAGAAACACTTCATAGTAAGCGTTATATAAATGTTGTGTATGAATATCAATATTATATTAGTTATCTCACTGATAGCGTAATGGACATACAAAGCCTTGGAATTTGAATAATCTCACTATTGCTCTGATCATCGATTCTCTGGATAAGAAAAATGTGGATAATTCTGTAATTACACATAGCGCAGCCATTCCCTAAACACTATAGGCTTGTCAGCTCCACTGAGCAACATGGTAGGCAACAAGCAAACATGCTGTGACCACTTTAGCCAAGGCTATTTCTAAGGCGAGAGGAGGCAACCTTAATAGAGCAAGACGCATGGCTAAATGACCAAACATCATTTAAAGCTAATATCGAGCGCTTGCAAAGAACTTCAATTTAGAAAATAAACGGTAAGGACAGTGATAGATGTTGAAAAGAATATACCAGAAGACTTGTGTTGACAAGGGAAAGTTAACAAAGTAGTTCAAAATTGGTTAAAAGCTTTATGATTTTAGTCACATTGTGTTTTTTCACTCTAGCTAACACAGGATGCAGCAAGTGGGACAGAGTAATATTCTAAGTCCTGATGAAGCCAATTTCTGTTCACTTGCGACTATGTCATTATACATCTTCTTGCAAAATAATTTGCCTTTTATAATTTTGAAAATTGTTTTCAAGTGTTGTGCACTTCTCTAAACAGTAATGTTGCGGTCAATACCATATACAATTTGTACATTTGAGGCCGCAGATCAGAAACTCAAAAAGAAATTTTGATCATCTATCTTCGCACAGATGACATTCGTCAGCTCCACTATTAAAGCGACACAGCAGGTAGGCGGCAAAAACATGCTGTGACCAGTTTAGCCAAGGTTGTTTTTCGAGAGGAGGCAACCTTAATAGAGCGAGACGCATGGCTAGATGACCACACAGCATCTAAACGTTACAGATCGCTGACCTGAAATTCACAACATTTTATGATCTTCTATATTTCTGCAGATCATGGGCCTGTAACATAAAAGATGTAATTAAACTTATGATAAATATTTATCGTAAGTCTATGGCAAAACATGTGCCATAGAGATACAATTAATTGCAAAATCTATTGTATCTCTTTTATATTACAGGCCCCAGTTTTGATAATGTCATATTATAAATCATGAATCTTAATTGCAAGTTCGAGCTTTTGTCTTCTTGCACCTATATTTCATTCCTTATTTAATGTGTGTCAAAAATTTTATTCTATTTCAGATTTGGCGCCTTCCAAATAATTATTGAATTCTTTTGCTCCATCTTTTTCACTGGTCCCTCATTCCCCGACCCAAACTCGCTCATAAAATATTTGGTATTTTTGCACTATAGATTCACTACATTTTCAAACATTCTAAAGGAGGTTCTAACATCCAAGATCTTGGAATTTTCATCCCTACTCTTCCAGTTTATTTGTTTGTTCTCATTTATTTACATTTCAATGCATTTTATACATGCTTTTTTTTTACATTTAATTGTCTTATTCTATCTCTTTTTGACTTGTATCTTTGATTCTTTCAATTTAAAAAAATTTTTTTTTTTTACAGAAGTGCAACCAGAGGAATCTTTAATTTGTTGGCCTTTAATATAGTATTCTTCAACCAGAACGCAAGCTTATTTTTTAACGCCTCAATAATATCATGCAACAGCACCCAGATGCTCAAATTGGCATCTTCCTATATTGTCAGCAATAGAGGATTAAGAAATTACCCAAGAGCCTTACTTATAGCACTCTGACCCACTTTTCGATGCCGAAATCTCAAAGTTCTGACCTTGATGATCTGTCTTTTAAGCTATTTTACATCTTCCGCACCTTCAACTCTTTCAAGACGATAGAAGGCATTTTGTGTTTTGGTACAAAAACTTTTGATCCAGGGCTCTAAATAATATACCAGGTGCATGAGACAAAGAGTAAAACATTCTACACCAAATCTGACCATTTTTTTTATCATGTCACCATCTGTTGTTGGATACAGAGAATTTATTAATGAAAATAATTACTAAAATGGTCATAAATCCTTAAATTGGCAATGCAGACATTACCTGAAAAATCAATATTATCCATGCAAATTGGCAACTTTTAACTTTTTAACACACTTTTTTTTTTTACAAAGAAGATTAAATATGGTAACATAACATTTAATTGGTATGTTCTTAAAAGAAAATTAAAAAATTTAGTGTTGCCAATTTAGGAAAGGAATAGTGATTGAATTTGATGCAAAATAATTCCTGTCCTGAATGGGTTAAGCTATAAGTCTTCCGGACCTTTAAAGCCGACATGCACACATAGTTTGGGGTACAGGTTAAAAAATCTGAATTCCATATGGCTTTCGTGTCACATATAAATCTTACAAAGGTGTCTCGACCTTCACATCATTTTCCATGCACTGATCCTTTGTGAAACTTTGAATTTGATTGCGAATGAACAAAAGTCAGCAATGAAGGATATTCCATCAAAAAATAAAGAATTCTGACCTTAAATGATCTACGTTACTGGACTTATCATTATAAACAGCACATTAAAAGGCATTCGTTAACATTGCAAAAACATACATTTGTGTGACAATAGGCGGGTTTACTAATAGATGCAAATGTTATGCATACCTTTAACACAAAGGTTGTTCTTCACAACCCGAAAGCTTGCCCGAGGCTTGCCCGACATAGCAACAAGTAATGTATGCAAACTAGATTCCAAGTATTGTATTCTTATTGTTATCAACCGGTCTATGGAATACCACGTAACTACGTTAAACGAACATAAATTTGAATATATAAGTAAACCCGCCTATTGTAACTCTTGGGGCAAGATTTGTTTAGGTGGTTTAATTTCAGACCATTATGCCTGAAAGTAAAGGAGAATGAAAAAAAATTACTTTCACCCAAAAGTATTATTAGAGCTCAGAGAGCAAATACATTTTGGCCAGCAAAGAGTAAATGGCTTTCTATTGAGGTTTATCCACACATCAATAATTCATATCTTCCATACTTTTTTACTCTTTCATTAGGCCTAAAAGGAAAAGAGTACGCTCTTTGGTTGGCACGTACGGTGTATGCTCCTCTGATAAATCTCATCACCAACAATAAAAGAAAATTAAGAACTGCAGATGACACCATCGTAACCAGAAACAAGTCATGTGCGTCAGGGTACCCACTTCCAGTTTATGGACATTCGTGCATGTGCATTCCACTTTACCATGTTTTAGACCCCCAAAAATCATGTTTGTTTTGCATCTTATTTCCGTTGTTTACTGATATCAATCAATTCTACACTATGATGTGTTTCTTTGATGCAGTACCACAAATCTCCAATAATGTTTAAGGAAGAAAAATCTGCAATTTTTCGAAATCATAGATATCACACCTGAATTAGTATCCAAATTGGGAATCACCTTCCCAACTACATCGATATCGACAGTAATAATGAATAATGTCCCTAAGCGCTCTACAATTGCAGCATTATTACCCTGGCTTTAGCCCGGCAGCCACCATGCAGCACACTTGGTGTTTTAAGGAATAAATCTTCCTACCAGATACCCATTCACCTCACCTGGGTTGAGTGCAGCACAATGTGGATGAATTTCTTGCTGAAGGAAATTAACGCCATGGATGGGACTCGAACCTACGACCCTCTAGTTGAAAGGCGAGAGTCATGACCACTACACCATGGCGCCACCACGAATATAATATAAAATAATTTGAAATCCCCAATTGTTGGTGGCTAGAAATGGCAACTTTTACGATTTACTCACTTGACCATGTGTTGTGTGCTCAGGAGACCGTAGCGTTTGACCACGATGTTCACCTTCTTCTCGTTCTCGAAGACCGCCACCGAGGCCGCGGCAAACTCGACCACCGAGCGCGTTCCTCCGTTGGATAGATCGGATGTTGGGTTGTACGTTGTGACTTCTTTATTCTTGATCTTCTGGTATAACTGTGGATTGAGAGAAAAATTAAGAGATGAGAACATGCTCATCGAAACGTCGAGAGTGGGTAGGTCCTTTTCAGTACCACTCATATTTCCAAGAAAGATAACTCATTGTACCATGAAGCATTATTCTCAAGAGATCATTTGCCTAAATAAGGGAAAATTCTCTGAAGAATATTTCAAATTGATTTGTTGCCATGTTACAGACACAAAAACATTGTCTATCCAGAACCTACCATGGTCTGGTTCTAGGCAGGTTCTTGGTTGGCATTTTTTTTGTGCGTAATAGTAGCCAAAGATTTACCATATGAACTTGATTCAATCTGAATCAACTGATTCAACTGGCTGATCCCGGTTGCAAATGGTTGTATTTTTCTTGCAACAACCCGATGATTGGCATGTAATTTTATAATACAGGTGTCTTTCAAATATCACCAGTAAGTAATGGCTTCTAAAAAGACATTAATTTTGTCTATTTTCATAAATACAAAGGTAAAACAGCCAATTTCATGCAAGCCAGAATTGCCATGGCACATAGATCATTAGCTGTTTGATGAATGTTCATGGTCATGTTTCGTTGAAATGTCACAGCAACAATTACATTGAATCAAGTGCTGGTAAATAAGCAAAAAAAAAGTTTGTCAATGTACATGTTGGGGTTTATTTGTTTCAATCATAGAGACTGTGTTCTAGCTCATACAACCACTGATGAAATAACCAAGACATTACCTCCATGATGTGGGGATCCACATACGGCGAGACCTTCTGTCGACCGGCCAACGAGCGCGAAGCGTTGATACGGTACCATCCCTGCGAGTGGTGCTCGTGCTATCGATTCTATTTTCAAGTGACTTACCTCCATGACGTGGGGATCCACATACGGCGATACCTTCTGTCGACCGGCCAACGAGCGCGAAGCGTTGATGCGGTACCATCCTCGCGAGTGGTGCTCGTGCTGCTGCGCCTCCAGAGCCATCAGCTTCGCGATCGTCGTCTCGTCGAGGTCGGGGTGCTTGCCGACCTCCTTCATGAACTCGCCGACGGCTTCCTTGTCGATGTGGCCCGTTGTGAGGTACTGTGCTCCAGGACCTGGGGAGAAGGAAGGAGGAATTTGGTTTACTTATATGTACATTGCAAAAATATGGTGCTAATTGAACACCAGTTCAATTTGTGTACTGTGCTACACCATAAGTGTTTGAACAACACCTTTATTATAATTAAATTCTAATGACAGCATTCTCACTATCTGAGGAGAACAAAATTCTTTGATTTTTCCGTGATGAATTCTCAAAATTCCCTGCCTAAAAACAACCATAGACTAGACCCTGAACACGACTTGAAAATGAAAAAAGGCAATTTCTTGGCTTGATTGTTTCTGTGCTTGATTAAATTTCTTGATTTTGAGGGTTTCCCTAACTGAAAAGAAGCAGAATTTATTTTCCAGGTTTTTCAGTAAGAGTGAGAACCCTAAATAGTGTTATTTATAATTATTTCTGGTGATGGAAATAGTATGTCTTATTACATCTTGTTTTAATGTTTTTTTCATATTGCACACAAAAAAAAACTGTGACATGATCATTGCATTATAATAATTTTTTTTTAATTCAGGGGCAAACAGACTACACAACCATGACATAGTTGGGAAGAACAATTTCTTCAATCTTTCTGAAATGATTTCAGAAATAAAACAGATTCTTTCAAACAAATATACACAAACGTATATCCACAATGGGCGAGCACAAAATGACGAGAGCAATTTTCACATTAAGCAAACAATTTCAAAAGTGGTGAACATGAAGCAATGACTTGAACATAAACAAAACATTATCCCAAAATGAATTTGCTCCCAACACGAAAAGCATTAAAACATGTATAGGATGAATATATTGAATTAAAAGCATGCACTAAATAAAAATAAAATAAATGTATCAAAAAGGATAACAAGTAAACATATTTAATTGAAAAACATGTAAAATGAACAATGGGGATCTTTGATAAAAAAAAACATTTCAGATTTCAAGATATTAAAGTTCAAATGATTTTTTTCCTTAAAAAAAAACTGAAAAAAGGGTAAACATACTACAATCATTTATGACTGACACGAAAAGATAACATGCAGATAATACTAAACTAAAACACTACTTTTCACTATTATTTGCCATTTCTTTAGCATTCTCTTTAGACTGCATGGGAAAGGAGACCTCTATAGCATGCATTCAGATATCATCATACTTCAACAAATATATTTTTTTCAGGGGAGGAGGGCAATGATAAGGAAAATACACAACATGTTCATCATCTGCAGAGTTATCATCAATTTTAAGTCTTGAATTTTGACTGCATAATGACAAATGACAATCTTTTTCTTTCTTTCTTTTAGAAAATAACTCCTGAAATATAGATACACCGTACATGATAATATTTTGCTACCTGCTGTCGCTTCAAACACTCAGAACGATATATATGGTACAATGATCCTCCTGTTATCCCATTGTATTTAGCTTTAAAGTGATAATAGGTAAGCAAAATATGTAGGTCTGGCACTGTTTACTACCCAACAACTTTTCTAACATATAGAAATAATTAACACAATTTAAGGGGGAAAATAAGAAAGCAACACAATCTAACACACAATGTACTTAAATAAACAAATGAACAATTATCAATGGTACTGTGTTAAAAGAAGAGTCTAACCAAAAATTATATTTCTTAAACAGGAGAAGAAAAAATAGATGAACAGAACAAAGCAAGTTTGAGGAAAATCGCACTACTAATAAGAGAGTTATGAATGTTTGAATATTTAGACAAATTGGCAACTGATGACGTCACAGGTGCACAACTGACCATTTATTACATTCATATCAATGTTATAAAATGTTACTTTTTCCCCAAAAAATATGATTTCCTGAAAACTTTAATCATAGGATATCTTTATGATAGATATGTAGATCCACTATTTGCAACTTACNAATGATAAGGAAAATACACAACATAACAATCATATGCAGAGTTACCATCAAGTTTAGGTCTTTAATTTCAACTGCATAATGCCAATGGCAATCTTTTTCTTTCCTTCATTTTAGAAGATAACTATTTAGAAATGTAAAACATACATATGTATTTTGTCGACAGCTTGATAGTGATATTAAGTGAGCGAATTATTTTTTTTTCATTTGCATTGTATAGCTTCTAACCACTTCTATCTAACAAATAAAAACAATTACTAAAATCTAAAGTGGAGAAACAGGAAAGCAACGGAATTACACACAATGTAATTAAACAAACATCATAACAATTATCAATGGTACTGGGTTAAAAGCTTAAACGAGCCTTTTCACAAATTATGGAAAAAACAGCTTAACATTTTTAACATGACAAAATAACATATTGGCAATTTCCTTATAAAGTGTCATGCCCATTACACCAACAGCTGTGCATATCTCAATAATCATTCAATGAAAATCCTCCATATTTGATAAGCTTATAAAATTATTAAAAGAAAAGTAGATCTACCCAAAAATAATATTTCTTCAACAGAAGCAGAAAAAATAGATGAGCAAAACAAAAAAGTTTGAGCAAAATCGGACAATTAATAAGAAAGTTATGAATGTTTACATATTTAGACAAATTGGCAACTGATGACGTCATAGGTGCACAACTGACCATTTATTACATTCATATCAATGTCATAAAATATTACTTTCTCCCCAAAAATATGATTTCCTCAAAACTTTAACCGTAGGATATCTTTATGATAGATATATAGATCCACTATTTGCATGTTTACATTCATTCAAACTTTGCAACTTTCTGTAAAAATTATGAATTTTCCACCATACTTATAATGAAAACTCTGGTTAGTTGTGCACCCGTGATCAAATTGGCAACATCTCTGGAAAATTCAAGTGATTTGCTCACTTTTTTTTTTATTACTTGTCCGATTTTCTTCAACCTTTTTTTATTTTACTCATCACTTTTATCTGCTGCTGTTAAAAATTATCATATTGGGGTATACTCTTCTTTTAAAGATAGTACCTGTTACATATTGTGCAAGTCAAAATGGTTGATTAACTGCTATCATTATAGATGCTCAGGACAGTGGAAATGGCCCAGTGGACCCACTCCACTGTGATTCCATTGCTCTTAGCTTTATGGTGATAACAGGTTACAAAAAAGTAAGAATTGCACTGTATGCATTAAATCTAAAGAATTTCAATAGGCAGGTTTACTAATTGATGCAAATTGTATGCATTCTTCATACACGAAGCTTGTTGTTGACAACCCAAAAGCTTGTCCGAGGCTTGCCCGACCTAGCAACATGTAAATGTATGCAAACTGGATTCAAAGTATTGTAGTTCAATTATTACTAACCGGTCCAAGGAATATCACGTTCGTTTGCAAGAAATGCAAATAAATTTCTAAACTATTAAAAAACTGACCTATTGAACTCTAGTCAAAATACAGGTATGCCCTGCTGTTAATGCAACAAACAAAACACTTTTCTTGGAATTGCCCTTTAACGAAATGGAGGTATGTATATAGATAGTACAAACCTAAATCGACATCTTTGTTTATGATGCAATGCATGTAAATTAATGAATGAGAAAGGTAATAATAATAATAATAATATGAATATCTATATAGCGCCAGTATCCGCCAGGCTCTGACGCTCATGGCGCTCAACAGAAAACAATAATTTATACAGAAATAATTGAAATACTAGGTAGGTTTTAGTGAGAGCATATATTCAGGCTAGCATCTATTCTTTTCGCATTACTGAATAATTTCATATGGTATTGGAAATTGCTCCGCTCTCCAAATGGTATTGAACGTACATACCAATACAGTCAAACCTGTCTATAGTGACCACCTGTCTACAGTGGCCATTTTTCTGTTTCCCTTGGGGTGGCCTCTGTAGACAGGTTTGACTGTATATGGGCTGTGCGCAATCACTAGTCTCCAAGTTCAGACCTAATTCTATAAGCAACACTGAAAAAGGATCTGTGCTTGCAGAATAAAATATATCTGGAGCGGATTCACACTTTTCATGATTAAAGATGGCGGCGCTCTGATGAACGCATGACACGAGCTGGAGGAAAAAGGTAATCAGAATGTCGTAATGAAACACTTCAATGTCACCTCGGCAAAAAAAGACTGAAAAAAAAACCACCTCGCCATCACACAAAGCTGCAGTGAAATTTTTCTGCGCAAATATGTCAGTCTTGCCACTTCAAAAGCAATGATGGAAATACGTATATTGGAAGACACCTTGTAGAAATGAATCGTACACACTAGTGAACATGAGGATTATATGAAACAATTTGGATGCTTAAAGGGGAATTACACCCAGACAAGAATGTACAGTCAGTAAATGAAGAGAACTCAGATTGACAAACTGTGAAAATTTGAGCAAAATCCGATAATCCGTTCAAAAGTTATGAATTTTCAAAGTTATCATTTCCACCTATGCTGGCATCCTTGAATTGGCAACATATAGCCAATTAGCATAAACTGTGATGTCATTCATGGAGAACTCCTCATTCACTTTGCATATAAATTTATTAAAAATGGATCAACATCATATTTCAAATGAGGAATCAACACTGTTCTTTCTGGAATGCTTGCAGAATTGATGTGGCTATAATATACTCAACCAAAAAAACAAAATTTTGTCCACTTTTCTGGAAAAAGAGGAAAGTGTGAAATTTTGTGTACAAAGTGAATGGAGAGTTCTCCATGTTGGCAGCCATTTTGTGCCTGTACGTTTGCCAATTTAAGGAACCCATGAGGGGTGTGAATAAAAACTTTGAAAATTCATAACTTTTGAATGGATTATCTGATTTTGCTCAAATTTTCACAGTTTGTTCAGCTAATTTTCTCCATTTAATTATAGCAATTTAATGTCTTAGTGTAGTTCCCCTTTAATCCTACCTTAAAAATACAAAATAAAAATGGTGGAAAGAATGGGTGAAGACATACATGTAGAGGGTGTTGCTCAAAAGTTGCAATTGATCGCAAGTTGCAGTTGATCGGAACGCACCAATCAAAATCATTGCTTCATGCGCATCTTGTTCATGCGCATCTTGTTAAGTGCGCATACCGTGCGCGAATAAAAATGCGCATTTTTACAATTTGCAAAGTTGCAGTTGATTTGCATTTGATTTTGAGCAACACCCCCTGAGTCATTGAAGTATATGAAAGATGATGCAAGTTGATGCAGAAAATAGGAAAGAATTGAAAATTAAGAAAGAGAAGGAGAGAACAATGCTGATGTTATATTCATGATACAATGGCGAAATATTAACAGGTTGTGAGGAAAATGTGAAAGGGGTTAGTGGCAGGAAGGGTCTTCGTGCTCCTACATGATGCAATGAAATTAAATCAAAAGGAAATTGAAATAATTGTGTAAATTTGTGAAATTCTTTAAAGTGTAATGGTGATAATCCTGAAAATAGACAATGTTCATATCTACTAAAGATAAATGATATATATTTTTTTAAATACATTCATTTATGTATTTATTCATTCATTTTAGCAATTTTCCCTTATATTGTTTCATCTATTTAGATATTTATCAATTTAAGTACCAACCTCTCTTAGCAGCCACCTGTCTATAGTGGCCACCTAAATTGGGTCCCTCCAGATGAAAATGTGTATGCAAAACCTGTAAAATACCTGTCTACAGTAGCCATTTTTTCTATTTTCCTTGGGAGGCCACTATAGACAGGTTTGACTGTATTTGTTGAAGAACCTGTCTA
>BQKZ01010303.1:7500-14818 GCA_036244855.1 Temnopleurus reevesii | reverse complement strand
GGGGGTCGAACAGTAACCTTCAGGATTAAACAGCAGTCCATTCATGTACAGGTCGAAATGCTAATTGTATGTCACACTGAAAACTGTAGAATTGTGAACCAAGACCGGCTCCTATTTTATTTCACTCCCATTGAGAGCCATATTCAAAGCGTCTTGTTTCTGTACAAGTGTTTTGGGACTTCAGGGCATGGAGCCAAATGTACAAACAGAACGAGAGATGAGTTTGTAATGGGCGATAATTTACATGCAAACTGGCTATATAGTGGGACTACTCTCCATACCCAAATATCAACATATATGACGGTAAAGGGGGGGGGGGGATGAAACAGTAATCTTATACAGTATTCGATCCACGTACAGGTCGAAATGCTAATCGTATGTCACACTGAAAACTGCAGACCTGCGAATCAAGATCTGTCCCTATTTTATTTCACTCCCATTGAGAGCCATATTCAAAGCGTCTTGTTTCTGTACAAGTGTTTTGGGGACTTCAGGGCAAGAAGCCGAATGTACAAACGGAACGAGAAGTGAACTTGTATTAACTGGGTATGAATAAATTTCAGATTTATGTACAGAAATCTAGTACAGGTCAAAATGCTAAATGTGTATGTACATGAATAAAGTCATATTGCAAAATGCACTGTGAACCAAAGACCTGCCCCTATTTTATTTTCAAAGCATCTTGTTTCTGTTCAAGGGGGGTTCATACATGAGACTCATATGAATGGCATAACTTTCGAATCTGAATGGGTCACAAGGCAAAGGGGGCTGGGGGACTCAAACAGTAATCTTCCAGATTTTACAAAAATTCCATCCACATACAGGTTGACATGCTAATCATCTGTCACACTGAAAACTGTAGAATTGTGAACCGAAGAGCTGCCACTATTTTATTTCACTCCCATTGAAAGCCATGTTCAGAGCGTCTTGTTTCTGTTCAAGTGTTTTGGGACTTCGGGGCATAAAGCCGACTATACAAACGGAACGAGACGTGAACTGGTAATGGGCGAAATATTCAAGGCAAACTGGCTATGGCTAGTTTGACACTGTAACACCTCATTTAAAAAATTTAAATTTACGTACAAATTAAAGAAAACTAATGCTACATTCTGGTTGCCAAATCTATGTACAAGTATATTCATTGTGAGCCAAAGAGACAAAGGAATTGAACAAAATAAATAATTTAATTATTCAGGCCTTCACAATTAACATGTAGCTTCATTAACAGAACAGATGCAACACCTGTTTGACAATTCTTTACAGAATAAGAGGGGAAACATTTTGTTTGTGTTTCTATCTGATATGAATGCTTCAATGGCAGTTCTTTACTGTGTCCAGATCCTTTGTTCCGATTGCTCAGAGTGATTGTAAGTAAACAATGATAAAAATAATAATAATAATAATCTCTCTCTCTAGACCTTCCATTCACCCCCTCCTTTCATCCAACGTAAAATGTAGTCCTACTATTCAAACAATATCAAAACTGTACAGATTACAATGTACTTCTGTGTAAATCTACAATAGGCGGGTTTACTAATAGATGCAAATTTTATGCATACCTCTAACACAAAGGTTGTTCTTGACAACCCGAAAGCTTACCCGAGGCTTGCCCGACATAGCAACAAGTAATGTATGCAAACAGGATTCAAGTATTGTAGTCTTATTGTTATCAACCGGCCTATGGAATACCGCGAAACTACGTTAAACGCACATAAATTTGAATATAAGTAAACCCGCCTATTGCAGAAACATGAAGCCGCATGATCAATTCATAATCTACAGATCAAAATAATGTAAGCCGAAAGAGGAATTGGACTGGTCAGAATTTTCCATTTGGCACGCACTTCTAAGGTTCCACTTATCCTTCCAGTGAACAAAGAACTCCATACATTCGTCATTACTTTCAATGAAGCTGGTATGGTAGTATCAATGAGGTAGACAATGGGGTGCTTTGCACGAAACCTTGAGAACCTTGTATGTACATGTACAGGGATAGAACAACCTTACATGTAGGTAGATTTTTGTAACCCTCCCCAATCAAATCATTCGCTGAAGTAATTCCTCTTTTAGATGCAGAGGCTTGACTATCAAAAATACACAGGGTGGATACAAGAATGTATGTTTAATAGTAGGATGAAATAATTGCCAAAATGATTTTGTGAAACCCATCCCCATGTAAGCAAAATCTATTTCTGAATAGAAATCATACCATTTCATGTATTTGACTTGCAAGAATACATTGTACATGTCAGGATGATATAATCTCCAGAAAGCTTTAGAGCAACCCCTCCCCCAACCAAAACATTCACTGAATTCATGCATCTTAATCACACAGATATAGAAAATTACATTACAGTATTATGTGAAAAGGGGAAAATTGATCTGGACAAAGAAAACAACTTCATTCAAGCCTTTATGACAGAATCATGAATACAAAAAAGGACTTTCTCTGTATACCGACTGAACAGGTGCGACATCTGTTCAACATTTCTCTACAGAATGACAGGAAAGGAAATTTCTTCTGTACATAAGCATAGTTATATGCATGCTTGAATAGAAGTTGTGTATTTTGTCCAAGTCTTTTGTCCCTTTCTGCTTACGATGACGGATGAAATAATCTTCAGGAGGTTTTTGTGCAATCCCCTCCCCCAACCAAATCAATCGCAAAATTAGTCTTAATTGCAAACTACATGTACCTACAATATAGAGGGTGGGACATAGTAGCTACATGTAGGAATGAAATAATCTCCACAAAGGTTTTGTGCAACCCCCATTCCCCAACCAAATCAATTTGATTCACTAAATTCATTTGTCTTAATTGCACATTACCCCGTGGTAGGACGTAGCCGCTACAAGTAATGTAGGGATGAAATAATCTTCACAAAGGTTTCATGCAACCCCCCTCCCCAATTCAAATCATTCACCAAATTCATTCGTCTTAATTGCACATTACCCTGTGGTAGGACGTAGCCGCTACAAGTAATGTAGGGATGAAATAATAGATCTCTAGAAAGATTTCATGCACCCCCCCTCCCCTATTCAAATCATTCACCAAATTCATTTGTCTTAATTGCACATTACCCGGTGGTAGGACGTAGCCGCTACAAGTACATGTAACGTCGGGATGAAATAATCTTCACAAAGGTTTCATGCAACCCCCCCCCCTCCACAATTCAAATCATTCACCAAATTCATTCGTCTTAATTGCACATTACCCCGAGGGTGACACATATACGTGGAAGCGTGACGGAGTGCCGCGCCGCTAAATTTATTATTTTGCATGACTAACGCAACAGTTTTGATGCCTACATGTATGCCTCACCACTATGAGCCCACGAGACAAAGGATTTTGGACAAAGTAAACAACTTCATTCAGGCATTCACAATACATGTAGGTAGATAGACTTAAGAAAGAACCCTCACTATTCATTGTGCCACACCTGTTTAACATATTTCAAAATAATAAGAGGGAGGGTTTTTTCTTTTACAAGTGCATATTTGGCAATATTGTGTTAATGATTGAATGAAGTTGTTTACTTTGTCCAAAAGCCTTTGTCTCTTCTGCTCATAAGATGTGCATCTACATGTATGGGCAGATTGAATTGGCCTCGCTACTGTTTATATTGCTTTATATACGAAGCTTGATTGTTCTGAAGTACTTTACCAGCTTGCATGCATAATACGCGTAGATGCTAAGACACAGAATACACTTACATGTAGGCCTATGTACTACAAAATCTTTACCAGTCTGTTATGCAGTGAATATCAAAATACAGGGAGGTGTTTCACCAAGATAAGAAAGATTTTACGCACTACTTTAAGTTCAAATGGTATCAGTTCTTGCGCTAAATGCGCGTAATAGTGTGAAAAATTACGCCGAGAAGGGATACTAGTCGAACTTAAAGTCGTGCGTAAAGTCTTTCTTATCTTGGTGAAACACCTCCCTGGACACATGAATGCTTATGCCCCGGTCACATAGGACCCCGGAAGCAACACGATTCACCCCGACTCTTTGTTAATTCACAGTTAACTGCCTCAGAACAACGAGTCGGGGTGAATCGTGTTGCTTCCGGGGTCCTATGTGACCGGGGCTTTAGCAATGGCCCAAGTCCCACTGGCCATTAAAAATTCTGCTGGGCCACCTGATAATTTTTAGAAAGCCACTTCAGGTAGCATGGCTGGCCACCAGAAAAAAATTACATTATCATCAAAAATGCTACCAATTTTTTTTTCATAATAACAATGGCCCTAGGAGACAAAAGAATAAAAAGAATCTAGCTTCTCTTCTTTTCGGCAAACATGTGTGACACATGCTCTTTCAGTACCTGTAAAATGGGGCTTACATGTACTTTTATGTGGAAATCAAACTTAAGCAATCGGCGTACTGCCAAAGCTCCTACAACATTTATTTAGAATTTTATAAATCATACAAAGTGTTTCGAAGCGCTTCACACTGCATAGAATATACATGTACACTGTAGGCCCCAGGGCGCTACAATTTTTTTTCCACCAGTTGCTCAGTTGGGCAACCAAGTTTTCAAATCATTTGCCCGAACAAAATTTCCTTTGCCCCAAATTGATGGCCTACAGTGTATGCCAATTTGTACATGTTCTACATGTACATGTAGATGACAACTAGGAAAAGCTGCTACATTGTACTTGCCCTTGTGGGCAAGTGACAATTTTATTTACTTGCCCGACAGCTTCATTTTGTTGCCCCGGGCATGCAGGCAAGTGGGTTCAAAGCACCTTGGGCCCTACATGTAGTGTACATGCAGGTTATAATAAATAATTTAATATTTATAAAGCGCATAATAAAAACAAAGGAATTCTCTATGCGCTGTACAAGTTCAACAATTTCAACAGGTTCTGTAGCAAGCAGAAAACCAACTACCCCTGTAGTACATGAAATGTATACATGTAGTGTACTGAACATTGTAGAATCAATGAATTAACTACATGTACTAAATATGATAATTCCTTGGTAGAAATGTAAGTACTACACTGTACACTGTACTGTACATGTACTTTCCAAGGGGTAGAGGACTGCTCAATATTGATGTGTTTGTTTGGGTTTGTTTGGGTTTGTTTGACAATAAAGGAAGGAAAGAATAACATGGAGGTGATAATGGGTGAAAATTGACTTTGACATTCAATCTGTCTCCATTGTGTACACAGTCAATTCCTCAATTGGTCATATTGTGTGGAAAAGAAATCTTGACTGTAGGAAAACATAATGTATTGTATTGTGTACAAAGGGCATTGCACACTTCTGCGTAAAAATATAACCCATGTATGCCATCTCCACTGTACATTGTTACCTTGAAAATAGGCAGTTTCACTAAAATTTTGCATACCTCTATTACATGTAACAAATGTTGTTTTAACAACGCTAAAGCTTGCCCGGGGCTTGCCCAACATAACAACAAGTAAAAACTAGATTCCAAGTATCGTAGTCTTATTGTTATCAATCGGTTTAAGGAATACCACATAACTACATTGTACGTTCGTTGGTACATGTAAGAAACGCATAAAATTTGAAAATAAGTAAACTTGCCTATTGCACCGTTTTTTTTTTCAAACCTACAGTACATGCAGTCTACTGTACAATTGCATACAATGCATACATGTGTATGTGTGAACATGTACATTGTATGTGTACACATACGTGGTACATGTAGCTTTTGCTGACATACTGTCCAAGTGTCTTTGTGTTGAAATAAAACAAATGAAATGTATACCGGTAAATGAAACAATATGAATTGACACCAGAATCCAATTGATTTTATAAAACAAAAGTAGTTAATGGTTAAAAACTACATTTGCATTCTTTACAATTATGCTTACAACCTGTTCTGTACCATATAACTTCAATTAAGTTTAGTTATATTGTAGTCTATGACATTTAATTCAAATAAATATCTATTCCATTGTCTGTCATCTTTCTCACCGTATCATGCCAACGGTGTCGCGATACGGCTAGCGTATATTACCTCAATGCCACTCACACACACACACACACACACAGCCCTGTTCATGTTTAGCGTGAACTTCAATACACTGCCGCATACACAGAGCATATGCGGAATACGCACCGAGGAGGATCTCGCGCTCGGGTCAACGGACATTCAACAGCCATTTTCAATTTTGAACACATGGTACGTTAATTTGAGGCTTCGAATAGAAGAATTATCATTGGAATATAAACTATAAATGCGCTTATCATGACCAATCTTTGTGCTTAATTGATTGGTGATAAGTTCTAACATTTAGTACTCTTAGACTTTACACAACAATCTTTGAAAGTCAGATTTTAGGCTGAAAAAGAAGTATTCTACCATTAAAGGCTAAAATATTATCTTAGAATTATCATATTTTATCATGTATCATGTATTTTATCAAGTATATCTAAACACCCCCTTTAAAATGGGATTACAGAAGCTCCTTGAGTATTAAGCATGCATGGAATTCATTTCCTTGTACAGGAAACGTATTCCTAATCAGGAAGCAATTCTGCGATTGAAACGAAGTTTGTGCCAAAGAATATTTAATTTCATTTTACATTCAAGCAGTTGGTTTGAGACTCAAAATACATTGCACACGGATGTATTGTGCTGGGAATAATTTGAATTTTTTCACATTTGATTAGCACTTCATTCAAGTAGTGGTTTGGAGCCTCAAAATCCATTGCACATGGATGTATTGTGCAAGGAATAATTTGATTTTTCACATTTGCTTTATACTGTAGCACTTTTGAACATCAAGAATACATTTTCAACACTTTACTGTACAGTTCTATGTGACAAAGTTACTAAACGAAACATCTTTTGAACAGCAATCCTGTTAAAATGTATACCGGTAGAAAACTGTGAAGCGATTCCAGGAAATTCATTCCCTACTGGGTCTAGCATGGTTATATACTGCATGCAATTTCATTGAATATTTGTTCAAGCCTTTGTTTCAGTTTTCTATGATTTTACAGTGTGGATAAGAATATTCATCTAATGCACATCCAATTTTATGATTACTGAATCAGATTATTTTATATTATTTTATATCAACCCTGGGCAGTGTTTCACCAAGTTACAAAAGACTTTTAAAATGACTTTACGCACGAAAATATAATTTCTTGTGCTGAATGATGGAGAATCTAACACATATTACATGTACATTGGTTTAATGTACATGTATGCCAGTCTTTCTTAAAGTCGACAACTTTTAAGGGGAGCTTTAGGAGAGCAATCGCTCTCACTCCCCTTAAAATGTATTCCGAGTCGTGCGTAACTTTAAAAACGATTTGGTGAAACACCGCCCAGTA
>BQKZ01010303.1:0-2500 GCA_036244855.1 Temnopleurus reevesii | reverse complement strand
GGGTAGACTCTTCTTTTAAGGGGCACTTGGAGTAGCAAAAAAATTGACTGCATTATGAAAGTGATCAATCGTGTGATCAATAATTATTTTGGAATGTACAATCAATGACAAAGGGGAATTAATCCCAAACATTAAAGGAGAACTTCACCCAGACATTGATGCACTCTCAGTGGATGAAGAAAAATACAATCATCAAACTGTGAAAATTTGAGCAACATCGAACAATCCATTAAAAAGTTATGAATTTTCAAAGTTTTGATTTAAACCAATCATGGGCTCCTTAAATTGGCAACGTACTGGCACAAAATGGCTGCCAACATGGAGAACTCTCCATTCCCTTTGTACACAGAATTTCACATTTTCTTCTTTTTCTAGAAAAGTAGACAATTAATCAATAAAATTCATTCTGAAATGAATGCAGAAGAAAAAAGTACAATTTTGTCTACTTTTATAAAAAAAGAAGAAAATGTGAAATTCTGTGTACAAAGTGAATGAAGAGTTCTTCATGTTGGCAGCCATTTTGTGCCCGTACATTGCCAATTTGAGAAGCCCATGAGGGGTGTAAATAAAAACTTTGAAAATTCATAACTTTTGAATGGATTGTCAGATTTTGCTCAAATTTTCACAGATTGACCATTGTATTTTTCTTTATCTACTGAGCACACATCAGTGTCTGGGTGTTGAGCTGTCAGTTGGTGGAGAAAATGCAATGATTAAACTCTTAAAATTTGAGCAAAATTGGATCATCCGTTTAAAAGTTCTGAGTCTTCACATGTTTTTCTTTATTCACTGAGAGCACATTAATGTCTGTGTGATGTTCCACTTTCATTACAAATGTACAACAGTGTACTCTACATGTACATGTACATGGGTCTGTGTTTACAAACTAGACCCAAACATCTTTAATACTGTACATATATGTGTATGTATGTAAATTGTAAATAGTGGAACAAGCTAATTACACATGTAATAAAGTGACCTTGGCCCTAT
Organism: Temnopleurus reevesii; assembly: GCA_036244855.1. Taxonomy (NCBI): domain Eukaryota; kingdom Metazoa; phylum Echinodermata; class Echinoidea; order Temnopleuroida; family Temnopleuridae; genus Temnopleurus; species Temnopleurus reevesii. Next base: position 1,510 of record BQKZ01010303.1, on the reverse strand, counting down.
TGCATAAAAAGTTGCGCTTATATGCAACTCAGAAAATTAAACGCAAGTCCTAAATACGCGCTCCTGATTGGTTGAAAATGGAGTTGCGTTAAATTTTCTGAATTGGGTTTAAACGCAACTTTTTATGCAATAGGGCCCTTGACATTTTATCTTCAGCATTTTATGATGAGAGGTGATCTGAAGTCATTTTTTTAGGCCTACTTTTCTTACCGACTGATACTTTTTTTTGCCATATAAGTTGCATGTAATATGGTAAAAGGAGACAGAAGTTTATTGATAACAATAAGTTGTCATGGGGAACAGATATAAACAAATTTGGACAAGTGAAAAACACAAAAAATTATGTTTTCACCGGTTGCTAAGGCCATGATGTTAGTTCACACCCGCCTAAAAGTAGGGCTGTAATAAACTAATACTTGAATCAGCTGTCGATTCCAATCTGATCACATTTGCGATGTGTGTAAGTGTACATTTAAGTCTGATTTTATTTTCAAATAAAAAAATCAGGAGAAAATCTGACAGAATCATCTAGAGAATGTTTCAAGATGCTTGTGAATAAATTCTGAAACAAAAGTACAGTTAAAATAAAAGATCAAAGTATTAACGATAGCATTTTGCAAACTACTATGCTTTTTGGACTATGAGTAAAATGTTGTTTTATAGTGAAAGACTGTGTGAGTGGCCCCAAACCGGTATTGAAATTGCATACTTACATGTACACACAAATAGGCTCGTATGTTGAAATGCAGAGATAATGGCAAATAAATGATAATAAATTTTCTACGTCAAAATTTGGTTCATTTTCATGTGCCTAGACCTATATCAAGGCCTACTTGAAATTTTCAAGTGTCTTGTAGTTACTGTAGGATGTGGGGTTGCATTCTTTTTTTCAGATACTAAGCACAAATAAAATTGATTCTTTGGCATTTGAACTTCACAAAAACTATGGATCAAATACTTAACAAAAGATAACTGAATATAATGTTTGACATTACATTCAAACAAAATACATGAAATTTTGCTCCCAAATTTCTTGAAATTGCAGTTAAATTGTCCAGATATGTAACCAGTTAACCTATGCCATGGCGCCGGGCCTTTCCGTATTTTCATTTGCTAATTTTTTTAATGTGATGAGAAAAGGCATAATGTATAAATTCACAATAAACACGAATACCAACACATGTGTAAGTTACACGTAGATCTATCTAACAATCGCTTCTTCCTGTGAACAACTAATCTCAATTTTACGGAATCACCAAGTTAGCAAGATTTCGGTAGCGGAACAATTGATGACCATATTTATTGACCGCATGCACAAGCCAGGCAAGGAAAGGGACTATAATAAGCATAACACACAATCGTCATTCATAGGGGTTAACTCATACATCAACCATCCTAGCATATCATTCCATTTTATCAATCCATCTGATGCATTTGTCAAGTTTTCATCTCAACATTTTTTCAAAACAAACTCTCAACACAGATTTCCACACAGCACTACATGTAGCAC
>BQKZ01010302.1:9435-29939 GCA_036244855.1 Temnopleurus reevesii | reverse complement strand
GCCGAGAAGGGATGCCTTGCGACCCTAGTCCTCCTACTGGAGCACGGGGCCGATGGCACGGCCCGGGACAATATGGGGAATACCCCAGCGCATCTCGCCGCGAGAGAGGGCGGGCCCTCACGCATTCAGGTGAGCAAAAGTAACAGCGCAATAACACTAATGATCCCACCCATCCCTCACATTCAAAGGTTCAAAAATTGTGTAAATCATCTACAAATATGACAAGATTACATTCCATTTACCCGGTTTCACTTCCAACTTTAGGGCTTTTCTATCTACCCCAGATATTTTACATATTATTTTGTGAACGTAGAGACGCGTATATATAATCAACGATTTTGTATCACTTAAAATAACGAATCATGATGATTCAGAGCACCCTGGGGCCGATTGCACGACTAAGACGTCTTTAGTTCTTGCGCCGCCCTCTTAACATAGTCGTATCAACGCTAATGTCTATGTTACGAGGATGGCACAAGAAGTCAAGACGTCTTAGCAAGAAAAGGATAGCTAAGACCATTTCGAGCAATCGGCCCCTGGTGGTCTAGTGGTTACGACACTATTCTAGCAATTGATAGCTCACGGGTTCGAATTCCGTTCGGGTGCTGCGAATTCTTTTGACAGCTCCGGGCAACTTACAACGCACAGCTCTTATGTATACACTGATTAGTGCAAGGACTAAATTTTTATTTGATTTTGATCAAGTGTCCAGCTGACTTATAATTTTACTCTTCATAAAGGAACATGGTTTGATAATCGACGAACATTACATGGATATACAACTATACAACAGAGTATAAATTAGCCCAGGGCAAAGCTAACACGATATAAAGTATTTGCGTGAAATAAAGTGGGTCGTAGATGATAGATCCGGAGCCCGTGTACTCAACTTTTTTAGGGTGCGGACGAAACAATCACAAGCCGCAGTTCTGATTTGAGTAGCATTATAAAATAATGACCATCGAATTTGTGTTCGACTTAATTTTACAGAAATAGTTTATATCGCATTTTGGGTAGTCACACCAACAGACCGAATATCCCATCCTGCTCTTAAACAAAATTTGGAAATAATTACTGTCTCATTCCGTTTGAAATATGATGTTTGAATACTATTTCTCTCAATCTCAGTTGTACAGATTCATTGATTCATAAAGTGATCACAAGAAGTTTCCGATTTAAATGGCATTACAAAGGAGCATTGATTTGGTGATGGACCTAAACAAATTTTTATGGAAATAGATTATAGGGGGTGTTGCTCAAAATCAACTGCAAATCAACTGCAACTTTGCAAATTGTAACGAGCATTTTCATTCGCGCACGGTATGCGCATTTAACAAGACGCGCATGAAACAATGATTTTGATTGGCGCGTTCCGATCAACTGGAACTTGCGATCAATTGCAACTTTTGAACAACACCCCCTATGTCGTGCTAGCTCTAGGGCCTGTAACATAAAAGATGCAATTAAACTTACGATAAATATTAATCGTAAGTCTATGGGAAATCATGTACCATAGAGATACGATTAATTGAAAATTGATCGTATCTCCTTTATGTTACAGGCCCCTAAAATGATATAGGATACATCGATGATTGACATAATTATCTTCATCTTTCTCTTGTTTCAGATCCTGGAGAAGCTTTCACAATCCTGTTGTCTGCAAGAGGTCAACAATGCCGGGGAGACACCCCTGGATATAGCTTTCCAGAACCAAAACGCGGACGTTATATCCTGGCTCCAAAACTTTCGTATGTAAACATGAAGGTAGCAATTTTATTATGATGATTAAGATTATGGATCCAATGACCATTGACTGGCCGTAGTAGGCCTAAAAGGCCGCTGCAGCTCACGTCTAAACTGTAAAAAATAGTTTAAAAAACAAACAAACAAAATAGTAATGATACACAACATTTATATTGCGCTTGATACTAAGTGTTTCTAGGCACTCTGTGCAGCTGTGTATTTTTACCAGGCTATCGCATGGCTACCATTTGGCGCTCACTGCATTCAAGAATTCCCCCCCTACCGGTACCGTATTAACATCACCTGGGTTGAGTGAAGCACAATGTACATACATTTCTTGCTGAAGGAAATTAATGCCATGGACGGGATTCGAACGACCCTCGGTTTGAGAGGCGACAGTCAGATCCACTACAAGACGACGCATCCTTTCATTGTCATTTCGCCATCATTTTGTTTAATATAAGATCCTGTTTCGCCTTTGAATAAAGCTGGTATTATTTTCAAATCATCGGCGGTGAAAATTATCCAACCCACCCTGAAGGTTGGAAGTGGGGTATTATTGGGCAAAACCACGCGTTCTTATTTGATGGGCCATAATTATGTAAATATAGGGTGTACCCCTAAATATTATATACCATTGGAAAGAGCAGATAATTTCCTACATGATGGTAACAGATTTGATTTGGTTGGGAAATCAAGAAAGAAAATTTTGAAGGTTCTGTGTAGAAAAAAAAATCTTCAAATAATCTTATTTGAAATTTCAAAATGCATCTGCTCCTTAATGCTAGGTCTAATTCCGATAATTTGTGCTTCTTATCAATATCAAGAGTGTCACTACTGATCCTATTGGAGCTTTCTAACCCTTGTCCATCAGAAAGTTTTTGAATTCATAATTTTGCAAAACTCAGATAGATCAAAAATTGTCACTGAATTTTCCCCATAGCTTCACCCCTGAAGGAGATATTAAAAAAAAGCCCCAATAGGATTATTGTATACAATCAGGTCTTCCTTCATTCCAAATTTCATTACAATTGGACATTTAGATTTGAAGTTATTAACCTTTTTGTCTCTAAAAATATGAATTTTAGTAATCGGATGTATAAAGCGAGGGTACAAATTGAAATCTAGATATTTTTAGTATATACAGATATTTTGAAGCTATCAAGTAGCGTTTGGGCTAGCCAGGTTCTAGATCTCTAAGGAGGCTTCCATATTGTTGACAGTGCATAATATGGGCAAAAGATGGTACTATGATACTCCATGGTAACACCAGAGAACAATGCCTGTTCAGATATATTTGAAAAAAATATTTTTTCCTTCTATTTCATAAACAAAATTAATTTAGTTTTGGAACCATTTTTGGTTTGAAAGTAAGCGCTTGTGGTCTCGATAAACAGTGGGAAGGGGTATTTCAAACCCCATTTTCACAGAGAATAATGGGAATTTAGATGAAAATGTGAATTGCATCAGAATGTACATATATCAAAATAGAGATAAGCCATTTTTTAATTTTTTTGTGAAAAAAAAAATGAATACCCCATTTCCAACCTGAATGACAGATGCATGAACGATCAAGAGATGGCGGTATTTAATTCATAAGCGTCGTGATATTGAACACATAACAGTGCTTCGGGGTAATGCATATTGTACGGTGACCCTACAGTTGCTTCGGCGACAATTGCTCCGGTTCATTTTTCTGGCTAGGAGTAGGGTTAGGGTTAGGGTTATGATAGGGTTTATGATTCAGAATGATGTCAAGATTAGGATTAGGGTTAGGGTTAGGTTTGGGATTAGGTTTGACATAAGGCTTACTGTGTCAGGTTTTTGCCGGAGCAATTGTCGCCGGAGCATTTGTCATGGAACCTATTGTACACGGGTCTATTTGGCGGTAATGAAATAGTATGAGGCTTTCTATAAAAATCATAAACATGCCACGCACGGGGCCTAACTTTTTTTTTAGGCTCCGTGCGTTGATCATAACAAGTTAAATTGCTTATAACTCCCGAATGTCGGATAAAGTTTTGTTTGGTTTAATTTTATGTACTTAAAGTGAATGGATAGCAATGAAAAATCATCTCAAAACAAGTTAAAATGTAATTAATCTTATCAATACCAATGTAACTAAAAATATTTGAAAATATGAAAGCATAAATATATCGCTTACTATCTCAAAAAAAAAAAGGGGGGAAATTAAATCGCCGCTCAGAAACCACGTGGTTTTGGGCCAACGGAAATGGTGCCTTGCTGAAAAAAAAGATAAGCATGCTGCCGGACGCTAACAGATTTCCATTGTTCAATCGCTTATATATTCAAATGTACTTGACGAATAAGCCCATAAAATACATAGCATGCCTATTTTAGGTAAAGGTTTAGAATTATGACTATCGCAATTTCTGATTCGGCGAAATTTAATTTCGGTATTTGACAAATTAAGCTATCCATTGACTTTAAATGATATATAAAAAATATCATTTTTTTTTTAACCTCAGATAACCTTTAACTTTTCTTAAACTCTCTCACTTTACCCCCAACAGATTCTGAGCCCCTGACGCTTCAATTTTTGACGAGGAGAGCGATCAGGATGAGGGTCCTGATTGTAGATTCCTTGAAGGGTATGCTTCCACCTCCTCTCATAGAATACCTAAAGGGAAGATGACACGCAACTATGCCTCGAACAACAACGGCGACACTATCAACAATAACAACAACAGCAACAACACTTTACCCCCAGCAGATTCGAAGCCTCTGATTGTGGATTCCTTGGAGGTTATGCTCCCATCTCCTCTCGTAGAATACTTTAAGGGAAGATGACCCGAAACTGTGCCTCGAACAACAACATCAACAATAGCAACATAAACACCACCACCACCACCAACAACAACAACAACAACAACAACAATAACAACAATTAATACCAACAATGACAACAACAACAATATCCAGCATACGAACAAATATCAACAGAAATGTCACTGAACTATATGCGAGTGGTTGTTGAGGTGTAGTTTGAATTTATTTGGACTCTTTCAAGCCCTTGAATTCACATTCGATTAAAAATTGAATGGCCCAATACCCCATTAAAACGAATTATCTAAATTTGGATTGTAAGGCGTTTATTTTGGTAAATATGATCTGGCTTGATTTTATACGAACGTATCCCAGGTAATCCATAATTTAGGCGATCATGATATTCAGCAAACTGGAAAACAACGATGCGATTATAAACGAGACAAGACAAGTTGATGCAAGATAGGACATGTCTTGCAAAATAATACTTGGACAATTTGTGTGTACACCTGCAACAGCAAAAAAAAAGAAAGAAAAGGAAAACGCACTCAACAACAACAATAACAAAAAAACAACGCCACCAACGAAGGAGAAGAAATGCGTAAATAGAAAAAAAAAAGGTTGTCGTTTTTGCCCTGTGATCATATTCGGAGCAAGAACTGTATGGCGCTGTGTTGCTATGCCAGGCATTCGTTGCCGACAAGAACATGATTGATGATTTGGTTCTGTCTAACAGAGCAGATGGTCTATCGATGTATTTGAGAAACTACAACCCCTAAAAAGAATGGTACATGCGTGGAAATATTGAACAAGCTCAGCGTGCTCAAGGCTAATCGAATAGTACATGCAAATGGCGCCCTCTTGAAATAAAAACATGACATTTCCGAACACTTATGTGTAGAATGATGTGACACAACGAAGACTTTCGAAATTCAATCAAAGACAGCTGTGAAACATGGATACTATAATCGATTTTATTCTAAATTCTTTCACGTATGACACTGCGTATACGAATTCGGATAAACTATTGGATAGAAGTCAAATTTGACCTAAAATGTGTGAACTTACAGATTCATTCAGAAATTAAAACGGGCGTCACAACCGTACCTAAAGGTGTTATGTATAAACGTGTCTGAATATTTCATCAGTGCGTGATTGATGTTAATTCGTTTCATGACACATGCACATAAGATTATGTAATATATATTTATCACAACATAGCATATCATGGTGCGTAGCCGATTAACGAAGTCGTATTACACTTATTCCGTAATTTGCAATTCACATAGAAATAATGGATTGTGCTATTCTTGAAATATTATTGTACAGCGGTGTTTGATAATGTAAGAAAGAATGAAAAACTGCAATGCAATAAAATAATCTTGTGGGCACAAAATTAGAAACCATGTGATTTTTTTAGTGATAAGAAAAGTATACGAATATATTTTGTAACACATCATCTAAGGGCAATAGTTTGTTTATGCATTTGATATGACATTGCGTTTTTATTCGATCCCAATTTCAGACTTTGTTTTGCAAGGTGTTATAAGGCTGACCAGACGTTTGACTGACGTTCGGCTTGCGCTCAAGGAGCGTATACGCCGAACGTCAGCCCACCGTATGAACTGCTTCTTTGTGCGTCCAGGGAGCGTATTTTAAATGTAAAAAATACTGGGACGACGCAGACAAAAACGCAAAGGTGTGAGTCTGCCATTAAATTGAACTCTTTGTAATTCAGATATTTTAGTACTTAAAATTTAATGACTACTCATGTAAGCTCTTGAGTTGCGAATCTTTGAAATTCGCTTTGAATGACGCTGCATCTTCTTCTCATTGTTGTGGTATTAACGAATTTTAATGTTGAAATCATTTATGCACTTATTTTAGTATATAGTCGGATCCGTGATATTTGTATGGACTCTTTGTTTTTCTAGATTAATGTATGGCACCATTTTCCAGAAAGCGAGTGAAATCTAAGTTTTGACTTTAACCAGATTATTTTGGTGTAAGACGGTTTGAAATATGATAATCACATTGTTAGATAATGCCAATTGTTGTCAAATCATGTTTGATGGCTCACATGGATTAGAGATCAATTTCACTATTTTGTATGGACAAAAGTACATTGTATAGCCACTGTATATATTTCAAATGTGTCTCTACAATTACATTTGTTGTTAGCTTGTCTATAATTTGGAAAGGGATATAATACGGTATCTATTATAGCATAAAAAAGGAAAACGACAGCTGTTTGAGTGAGATGTTATCAGGGAAAAACATTTGTGAGAATGAATATATGTCTGCCTGTATCGTATCAACGGTTTAGATTCAGAAAGTCAAAATATCATGATATTTGGCGCGACTCAGATAGTAATCATGTTCTGGTTATGAATTTGATATGCAATGTTAGAGAAGACAGTGCAATATGGATTTTGATGCAAATATATTATAGAATAGGTATTTATGAGAATTGACTGGCCACACTGTAAAAATTGTAAAATTGCAGTCAATATGATGTCAGAATAGGCAAGTAGGATATTCAAAAATATAAAAATTCTCTATAATGCTTACAAAACGTAAAAAGTTAATGCATTTTGTGTTGGGTAGATAAATAATTGAACTAATTCTTGCCTTATCCCAACATAGATAAACACTGATTGACAGTGCTTGTTGGGAGAAGGCAGAATTATTTCAATTATTTATCTACCCTACACAAAAATCATTCAATTCATATTTAAGCAGTACCTGATGCTATAACACGAATCGAGCCCGCCACTACCATCGGGTCTCGGTGGTCTAGTTGTGAGATACCTGTGTAGCGATCAGGAGATCGTGGGTTCGATTCCTATCCGAAAATGCCTGTGAATTGTTTTCACAGCTTCTCGGTAAAGCACTGTCAATCATTGTTTATCCATACTGGGATATGGCAAGAATTATTTCAATTAAGTACAAAAGGTAAATGCATTGTTGACGTGGCAACTGCACTGAGCTTTAATTGAATATAGTGAGTATTTCCACAAAAAGTCCTGACAATTTTTCTGACATCAGAATTGCTGCTATTTTATAATTTGAGAGTGCAGATGGGAGATGATGCGAGGTTGCGTAGTTGCAATGTTCAAATTATTCAATTGTACATGAATTTATTACATCTATTTTAAAAATATCGTGTATATATGTCATGGAAATGTAGTGTACTTAAAAGTTATAAATAGTCAATATATTATGTATGGGTATGAAATAATAAATTCTATTTAGACTATTGTATATTAGCTGTTATAAACGGACGCTTATATAAATTTATAAATTTATGTAACGAACATTTAACAAATCGTGATTGAGTAATTGATTTATCGCATTGTGATATTGNAGCGATCAGGAGATCGTGGGTTCGATTCCTATCCGAAAATGCCTGTGAATTGTTTTCACAGCTTCTCGGTAAAGCACTGTCAATCATTGTTTATCCATACTGGGATATGGCAAGAATTATTTCAATTAAGTACAAAAGGTAAATGCATTGTTGACGTGGCAACTGCACTGAGCTTTAATTGAATATAGTGAGTATTTCCACAAAAAGTCCTGACAATTTTTCTGACATCAGAATTGCTGCTATTTTATAATTTGAGAGTGCAGATGGGAGATGATGCGAGGTTGCGTAGTTGCAATGTTCAAATTATTCAATTGTACATGAATTTATTACATCTATTTTAAAAATATCGTGTATATATGTCATGGAATTGTAGTGTACTGAAAAAGTTATATATTGTCAACATGTATAAGTATGAAATAATAAATTCTATTTAGACTATTGTATATCGGTTGTTATAAACGGACGCTTATATAAATTTATAAATTTATGTAACGAACATTTAACAAATCGTGATTGAGTAATTGATTTATCGCATTGTGATATTGCTTAATATTGTGTAAAGAAATTGCCATGACAATTTCATTGATGTCGCACAGTGACAGGGTACATTATTATCGAGACACATCGATCTTTCCAGGTACGTAGTCATTGTATCGTACAGTATATGCGTACTCTACGTATATTGTTCGGTCGCTACGCTCACTCGCGTGGATGTTGGCTAGAGATCTGGCGGCTTGGCTGATAAAACATGTTATCCCCCAAAGAGCTTTATATAAAGCTCTTTGCCCCCCTCCCCCCGAAAAAAAAAGAACTCTTGACCTAGAACCGCACTAACTCGCAAAATTGGGATGTAAATGAATGAATGAAGAGAACCATAAAATTAAACTTGAGAAGAACAAAAAAAAAAAAAAAAAAAAAAGAATGAGTTTGAGAACGAATGAGTAAATGAGAAGGATAATAAGGGAATGATTAAGTGCAAGAGAGATGATTTGAGGAAAGAATGAGAATAAAGAAAAAATAGAGGATGGTATAAAATGAAAGAAGACAAACAAGAAGATGATAATGATGAAATAGAAGAAGAATATCTCGTCAGATTTATTGAAAAAAAAAATGAGACTGTAAGCAAAGCTTGTGTGACGCCTTTAGCCCCCCCCCCCCGCCCAACCAAAAAAAAAATCGATGCCAAAATCCAATCGGCCCTCTGAAAATGGCCCAACCGAAACTTTTTTTTTTTGCTTTTCACTAAAATTAAAGAATTCAAAGTGAAATCATACCAAAAAAAAGAAAGAAAAGCAAAATATAAGCTGAAAAGTAATTGTCAGTAAAACGATAATTAAACGTGTCAAATACAAAACTGAAGACGTCATTTGAGGACGTTACATGGCTTTTTATGTCATTCACTGTAACGTTACATGAAATCTACTCCAAAAATAGAAATAGGAAGATAAAAACAAATCCCACCGAGCAAAGCAGCGGCTATTTTTCAAATAAATCATTTTTTTTGTGGGGGGGGGGGGCATCAAACAATTTTGCCCTGATCTAAAAGACAGTATTATAGCCATTCGTTGTAAGCGTATTATTGTTCAATGAATGAAGTCATGTTCCACTCTCTTTTTGAACAAGGGAGAGTTGAGTTATCTCTACCGGTCCTAAAGAGACACTTTACTTTGACATGAGCAAACATATCGAGTGCCCTCATCGTTTTCAATTATCTGACCTTTCACACTGGCGCACAGGCAGACAGGGGCGAAGCCAGATAGGGGCACTCACATAAAAGGCAATGGGGGNAGTTTGAAATATGATAATCACATTGTTAGATAATGCCAATTGTTGTCAAATCATGTTTGATAGCTAACATGGAGTAGAGATCAGGGGCAAATTGCACGAAATAGTCTTAGCTATCCTCTTCATGCTAAGGCGTCTTAAGTTCTTGTACCACCCTCTTAACATAGATGTATCAACGCTAATGTCGATGTTACGAGGGTGGCACAAGAAGTCAAGACGTCTTAGCAAGGAGAGGATAGCTAAGACCATTTCGAGCAATCGGCCCCAGTTTAATTATTTTGTATGGACAAAAGTAATTAGCCACTGAATATATTTCAAATATTTCTCTAAATACATTCATGTTTGTTGTTAGCTTGTCTATATAATTTGAATAGGGATCGAATATTAACTTTTCTAAATGATATAATGAAAAAGGAAAACGACAGATGTTCGAATGCGATGTTATCGGGGATGAACATTTGTTGAGATTGGAAATATATATCTGCCTGTATCGTGTAATGGTTGAAGCCCCAGTCACAAAGAAGCCTCGATCGAACACGATTCAACACGACTCTTTAGTAGCCGCCCTTAATATAAAGATATACTGATTCGTGTTCAGTCGGGGCCCAGTCACATAGTCACATAGAGGCCAGGAAGCAACAAGCTTAAACACGACTCTTTGTTAAGTCCACAGTTAATTGCCTCCGAAGAAAAAGTCTTGTTGAGTCGTGTTTAATCGGGTTTCTTTGTGACTGGGGACTGCACAGCGTGTAATGGTTTAGATTCAGAGAGTCGCAATATCACAATATTTGGCTTTCAGATAGTAATCATGTTCTGGTTATGAATTAGATATGCAATGTTAAAGAAGACAGTGCAATATGGATTTTGATGCAAATATATTATAGAATAGGTATTTATGAGAATCGACTGGCCACACTGTAAAAATTGTAAAATTGTAGTCAATATGATGTCAGCAAGGGCAAGCAGGTTATTTTAAAGACATTCTTATTGAATGCGATAAGCAACAACAAAAAAAAACCTGACGATTTTGCTGACATCAGAACTACTGCTATCTTACATTTTGACAGTGCATGAAGATGATGCGAGGTTGCGTAGTTGCAATGTTCAATTTATTTGATCGTACATGAATTTATTACACATATTTTCGAAATATCGTGTATATATGTCATGGAAATGTAGTGTACTTAAAAGTTATAAATAGTCAATATATTATGTATGGGTATGAAATAATAAATTCTATTTAGACTATTGTATATTAGCTGTTATAAACGGACGCTTATATAAATTTATGTAACGAACATCTAACAAATCGTGATTGAGTTATTGATTTATCGCATTGTGATATTGTAAGTATTGTTCAAAGAATTTGCCATGGCAATTCAACCTCTTTCGCAAAACAAGTATTAATATCGCAAAGTGGCGGGGTACATTAATTTTTTTATCGAGACACAATGCAGACAAGCAGTCATTGTATCCTAGAGTACATATATTCGTAATCTATCGTATATTGCTCGATCGCTACGCTCGCTTACATAGAGGCGGGATGGCGATCTTGCCTCTTGGCTGATAAAAACATGCTATATCTTTTTCATCCCCAAAACAACTTTTGTTCTTGAACCGCGCTAACTCACAAATTAAAGTGGATCATGAATAAATGAGTGAAGAGGAACATGAAAGATAATTCAAGAACGAAAATAAAAAGTGAAGAACAGGACAAAGAAGAGAAGTCAAGAAAGAGTAAGAGAACGAATCGGTAGATGATGAGGAGGAAGGAGAATGAGCGAATTGGTAAGTGCAAGAAAAAGAGAATAATTTGAGGAAAGAATGAGAAAAGAGAAAGAAAAAATACAGAAGAGAATAGTAAGATGGAAAAGAAGAAGAACAAAATTAAAACAAATAAATAAAAATAAGATGAAGAAGAAGAAGGAGGAGGAGGAGAATAAGAAGAAGAGGGGGAGGAAGAAGAAGAAGAAGAAGAAGAAGAAGAAGAAGAAGAAGAAGAAGGAGAAGAAGAAGAAGAAGAAGAAGAAGAAGGTGATGATGAAGAAGAAGGAGAAGTCATTTAGAAAGAAGAAGAAGAAGAAGGAGAAGAAGAAGAAGAAGAAGAAGAAGAAGAAGAAGAAGAAGAAGAAGGAAGAAGAAAAGGGAGATGTCGGTGGTAAAGTAAAAGAATATTTCGTAAGATTTTGGCAAAGCGTATGTGACGTCTCCAGGCCCCCCAAAATTATATGTTTCGATTGCCACAACCGACCGGCCCTCTGAAAATGGCCCGACTGTAACTTTCTATTCAGATTAAAGAAATCACAGTAAAGCTATAGGAAAACATTACAAATTTAACCTTAAAAGTCATTTTCAGACGTTTTAGGGCTTTTTACTTCATTCATTGTACATTAAGTCTATTCCAAAGATTTAAAAAATCAATTTTTTCCGATCGACCGACGTTTTTTTTTTGGGGGGGGGGGGCGATCTTAAGGACAGTATTATATCCATTCGATTTAAGTACATTGTTATTCCATGAATGAGATCATGTTCCTCTCCCTTTTTTTTAACAAGGGAGAGTTGACTTTTAATATCTATCTCTACCGGTCCTAGAAACACTTTACGTTGACATGAGCAAACATAGTGAGTGCCCTCATCGTTTTCACTTATCTGACCTTTCACGCTGGCGCACATGCAGACAGGGGCGAAGCCAGATAGGGGCACTTACGTAAAAAGGCAATGAAGGGGGGGGGGGGGGGTCATTTTATTATTATTATTTTTTTTTTTTAATGAAACATCTATCTGATTCTCATGGAGTGAAATTAGGGGGAGGGTGCATGGGGAAAGAGCTGACGAAGACGTCCCATGAAAATATTTTTTTTCCGGTCAGGCTTTGCTTCAATTATGCTCATTTTAAAGATGGAATGTTTGCTCATACACCAACCATGCCAACGGACATGATGGAAACTTTTATGTGGCATTATAATTTTTTTGAATATTACTTACAATTCAAATTAATCTTTTGCTATTGTAGCATCGATAATCTTTTTTTAGAATATTGCAGATTGAATCAATCTTAATTTCGTTTTTACTAATTAAGGTACAACTTTATACATTTGACTTTTCAATTAAACTAAACTATTTTCCTATAAAACAGACAATTTGCACTCTGTGGACTGTTGAACTTATTCATTTTTATATCATTACACAGGGTTTATCCTCTCAAAGCTCGCGCCATGATTCCAAATAACCTTTTAATCCTTTGACTTGCGAGACTCGAACTCGTGCCGATAAAGTTAAAAGGGGGTTGCTCTAACGTTATCCCATGGATTCCATGACCCGTCAAAACGAGTGTTAAATCCTCCATTTTTTTAAATAAAGTATAAATGCTCTATTAACATTCTATATTTTATTATAGTATAAACTATTCCATTTTATATCAATATATCTGCTAAAAAAAGTACCAAAAGGTAACATTTGGTATGAAAAAAAAATGCACAACTATGCCTCAAGGGTGCATCATTGCACTCGTTCAAGCTTATTTGCTGCAGTTTTTAACATTTTTAACAAAAGGACTGACGAAAAAATTAAAGAAAAACGTGCAAAGTTGCACCTTTTTCCAATCAGCATGCACTCAACTTCAGTGTGTTTAAAGTATTGAGTATTGGCGCCTATTAATCCACACAAATCAATCATTCTCCACTCATGAATCCTTATTCATTCTTACATTTCTATCGCCCTATATACACCCACTTCTGAAATGTAACGACCAATATAGACTGAACACTTGACAGCCCACCACACACGGGGCAAACAATGCCACTGTTTCGTGTTTCTACTTTTCCAGCGGAATTTCCCTCAAATTTCCCTTTTTCTTTGTTTTTGTTCGTTTTTTCTTCTTTTTTTTGCAAAATGTTCTATACATGTGTTTTGTTTAATTCGCCAATACATTTCTTTCAGTGTACGATGAACTCTTGATAGCCACATCACCACATTTTTCAGCTTAGAAAATGAAAAACGATCAATTGCACATGACTTGGCATTTTTATTTGAAGTACCTCTCCGCTAGTATGTTTATTCAATTTTAGTAATTTAAGACAAAGGGCCCTAAGAGCAAAGAAAGCTCATTTACATATACAATGACTTGATTTGATTTGATCTGCATTTTCCAGCAGGTTGGATTGGGACAATTATCATGATTATTACAAGTGAGCATATAACATATAAGTATGTTTCCACAGTCTTGAAGGAAATTCATTTTAAAGAGAATGGACAAAGTACACTTCTAATAAAGCTTAAAGCCGACTCACATCTTCGCGAATTTAGCCTGCGCCATCAGCCCAGCGTTTTTGGAAATTAAAAACGCTCTCTTGACGCACAAAGACGCAGGTCATACGGTGGACCGACGCTCGTCGTATACTTGTTGAGCGCAAGCCGAACGTCAGTCCACCGTCTGATCTGCGTATGCTGTCCGTCAAGGGAGCGTTTTTAATTTCCCAAAACGCTAGGCCGACGTAGGCTAAAAACGCAAATGTCTAGTCGACCTTTAAGGATATTTTTTTTGTATTGTTCCATACTTCTATAAATGGTCGCACCTTTCCGGATGTGTAATGGTGTAGGCCGAAAATATCAATAACTGAAATCCCTCATTTGCGAAATTGAGTACATAGTACAGGATGACATTCAAAATAAATGTGTTTGCTTATTCTATAGGTAAAAGCCTTGATTAAAATTGATATACTGTACATATCTACGGTAACTTTGGTTCTTAAGTGGTTTTTTTTTTGGTACCGTGATCATTGTAAAATGAGCATCAAGAGGCAAGTAAAACCAAACCAAACGTATTAATCATAATGAAATCATCAATCTAAAATTCTGAAAGCATACAAATTTACATTCATTCTCTAAATTAATAGGATTCTAAGAGACTGTAGCCAGTGGGCGATCGATATTATTGTGTTTATACATTTTCAACCTAAAATATTTAGATTTTGGTCTTATTTGGCTGACATTTTAATCCAGCTTCAGATTGGTCCCTAGCTAACATATTCTCGATTGACTTTCAATACAAATAATTTAGAGATCATACATCTACACTTTCTTTTCAAAAGGCAATGCTGAAATTTATATATTTTGTTAGATATCAAAAATATATCTGGTAATTAAATATATACACTATGATGGGCAATATCTGAATATTGATATTCTGATATCGATGGGCATTCTATAAAATATAACAACAGAAGTATGCCGTGAAACGATTTCCTTATTAACACAGGCTCCACCATATATTCCCTCAACGTTTTAAATGATATAATCATTAAAACAATGATGTTCCAATATCATATAATTACAAGCCATTAACCAATTAAAGTGTAAGTACCGTTATTGATACACCAATTCAAAGCTTAATTGCTCAGATAAGAGGAAATGTAAGAAAATATGGGATCAAATGTCATTGATGATTGAATATTTGTACTTCGATATCATTTTTGAACTCTAGTGACGAAAATATGAGACATCTTAGGTCCTCGAACGAAAGAAAAAAACAAATATAGAGAAAGAAACACAAAGATGAATCGCTACTTTTCGACATTTTTTCTCTCCAAAATATACTTAGCAAACCTCGTTGACAGGCAGCGCTCAACATGCTCAAGGCGTCCTGCGGAATGTTTTCTTCGATATCAACCCTGTGTCGTCTGCGCGGAAAAAAAAAGCCCGCGAAGACTTCCGAACCACTTACAAGTTGATTCTTTCTTCCCTCTCTTTCTCTTTCTCACCCCGATAGTATCCTTTGCTTTCTAGCGAAGGCGAATAAACAATGATGTTGTATTAAAAATAGAACAATGATAAAATACATCCTCATTTGTTTGCCAGGTACTCACCGGGTTGGCGCCGGGGTGTCTGGGGCACTCACTGGGGGTGGGAGATGGATCGCTCGCTGGCAGCTAACTCGCACATGTCATAACAATATCAGTAAACACAAAACAGACGATTAATATCACGAATTGGTTGTTGAATAGAGTGTTATTATACCAATTCATTTTTTCATTTGTCATATAGATCATAATTAGGGGTGGATAAATTGATTTGTATTTTTAAAAGGTGTTTGATTTAGAATCTTTATTGTTCAGTTATTTTGTGAAAATGCCAGGCTTTTTGGAAGGGTGTTTAATTAGGAAGCCCAATTTTTAGATGTTCTGTGCAAATACCAAGCTATAAATTATATAGAAAAGTATTTATCAAAGAGAGCAATTATTTTGTTATTAACTTTATTATGAACTGACCTGACCAAACACGTATATATTGAAGGGAGCAGAAAACTTGTTGAGCAAAACAAAGACAGTTTGAGGAAACATTAACAAAAGGTTATGAATTTGTAATGATTTTTATTTTTCAGACATGTTGCCAATTTAATGATGTCAGGGTACACAACTAACCATCATTTTCTTTAAAGTTATGGTGCAAAATTCATCATTTCTACAGAAAGATGCATTTCTTTATATAGGAAATCATATTTTTTGGGGGAAAGTGTAGAATTTTGTGACATTAATCTTAATAAAATAAACGGTTAATTGTGCATCCATTACGTCATCAGTTGTAAATTTTTCGAAATATTTAATCATAAATCACACAGTTGCATACTTTTTCGTAAATCATTTTTGTTCTATTCAACTCATTATTGTGCTCCTGTTAAATAACTATCATTTTGGGTATACTCTTCTTTCAAAAAGAGCAAAACTCTTGTCGTCAACTTTACGTAGATGAAACTGACTTGGCCACACACATTATATTAGAGCATTAAATTGATATTTCATACGACTTGTATATGAACCGACACGCTACCTGAATTGACCACTTTAACGTCAATCAGCATCGGCCAAGGGCGCCTCTGTGACGTCACACACGAAGCGATCACGGGGTCACGACATTCAGCCAATGGCAGGGCAATCTGAGGCCTGGGCGTGTCAATCAGCGTACGTCAATCAGCGGACCCCCATTAGAAGTGACAAATTGTCTGCAACGAGCTTGTGTCTGCGTGTGTGTGCAAACAGGGCCGCACCTTCACTTTCCCCCGTAGCTCACCCGTACGTAACCACACCAAAAACATACAAGGGCACTGACAGATCCCTACGTGTTAAAATTTGGAGAGTCATTGAGGGGGAAACCAAATCAAGTTAAAGTCTAAGTGTATTTCACAGGACACAGCAGTTCTGAATTCATATCTAAAATATGAGGAAAAGGGTTATTTATCATGAAAATATGGCAAAATATATATTTAATAACCATTGTGGGTGACAAGAAGTTATCAACAGTTGAATTTGGTTTCCGGATTAAAAATTCAAACCGGATTGCATATTGGCATAAAAGATTCTTGATTCTTCAAGTCACACTGATTCGATTTATCATATTTTTTCTTCCATTATAAAGTCTTCAGTTTTCTAATCAGAAAATAGCAGAAAAATATGCATTTTCTCTTCTTCTTTCACTATCCCCCTCTCCTCTCCATCCATCTCATGTTCTTAATCTTCTTCCTCCTTCTCCTCCCCATCTCCTTCCTTCCTTCTCCTCCTGCTCGTTCTCCCCATCCTCCTCATCTTCCTCTCTTCCCTCTCCCCTGTCTCGCTTCCCTTCACTCCTCCAGCTTCTGTCACGCCCTTTCCTTGGCCAACCTCCCCATACCTCCTCCTCCCCTTCTCCCCTCCTCCCCCACCACTTCCTTCCCCATCCTCCTTCTCTCTCTCCCCCTTCCTCCTTATCTACCTCCATCCATCCGCTCCCCATCTCCTCACAATTCTTCCTCACTGCGCAACACATTTTATTTTCCAAGGACAGCAAATTGGATTTGACACTTCATTCATTCTTCTGCCCCCCCCCCCCCTCCTCCCTTCCATCAATCCGCTGCTCTCTCATCCTGTTCCTGTTCCTCTTTCCCATTCCCCCTCCTCCTCCTTCACCTTCTTCTGCTTCTTCTTCTTCTTTTTCTTTTTCTTCTTCTTCCTCCTCCTCATCCTCCTCCTCCTTCTCCTCCCCTCCTCCTCTTCCTCATCCTCTCTCCACCACATCTCCTCCTCCTCTTCCTCCTCCCCTCTCCACCACATCTCCTCCCGACCTCTTAACCACAATTCATTCTCACTATCCAATAAAACTACATGTTTTCATGACAATTCCTCTTTCTTCGAACCATGTCATCTCACCAATCGGGAGAAGAAAGAAAAAAAAACTTGACAAATTTGGACTTGACATTCCAGTTGCGTTGAGGACCGGAAACCTTGCTGGTGGGAAGCTATATTTTCAGCTGTTAGCACGGTACCCTTGGTTTAGCCCATTTGTTTATGCACCGTGATCCTTCGTATATCCTAATGCCTGATCCTACCTTCTTGCCCAATGATCCCACCCTTTACTGCAAGAAAAAAAAAGGAAAAAGGTGCCAATAACACCGATTCGTTATAGACACGACTAAACACCATAAATGAATTGAATTTGATTTCATCCTTGCTGTTTTAATGAAGATAATTCAGTCAAAACGTTACAAATTTATTTGCCTTAAATCAATATGTTTTGCAATGTTTATCCAAAGTGGATTAATAAACCCAAATGAAGAAATGATTTATTATCTATTGTAATAAAAAAAAAGATATATGTATATGCACAAAATGTATCAGTTTTCCACCAATTTGCATAATGCAAAAAAGGTTAAAAGGATGAGGAAGTTAGAGAAATAATGTGGAAAATGAGAATGTATAACAAATTAGAATGAATTAAGAAATTGTACTCATAAACGAAAAGAGAATGATCTATCTCTATTTAAATTCCGACATACAACACTAACATTACACGAAAGAAATGATGTGAACCAATATTCAACAGAGAATTAATTACAGAATATACAATATATGGAGAAAATAGCGAAGGAGGGAGAGAGAGAAAAACAAAGAGGACAAGACCTGGAGAGAGAGCGAGAAAACTAGCCAACACTGCGACAGGTACACGTACCCCCTCTTGCGGTGAACCAAAATTCTCTCCTCTCATTCTGGTACAAGCACCTGGATTGGTCGCTTGACACATCCAATCAACGCCTTTATAAAGTAATCCATCGTCGACGACTTTTTCCCGTGTGTGTGTGTTTGTGTGTGTTCTTCGCTAAACGGCTTCCGCGCGGGGGCTCTTAGCTAGTGAATCAATGAGGTGACTAATTGCTCGATAAACGCTTACAGCAATACATCTCGACTCGCTACCCCCCCCCCCTCCTATTTCGTTTTTCCTCTCAACTTTAAGAGGCGAGAGGGCTTATCAGAAAAAAGGTCCGTGGAAGCAGCATCGATCCCGCGAGGGTATAGGAGAAGAAGCTAGCGGAGTTAGATAGTGTGACTGTTCCTATGCTAAACTTCTCTCAACCTCGCCACCAGAAGATATATACCTACCACAAACTGGACTAGTTACCATTTCAAGGCTCTCCCAAGCACTGCTCAGGTGACAACTTTTTTTCGCAGAAATTGACGAAGTTTGTTTTTTTTCGACGTTCCCTGGTGAAGACGGATTATTTTTTCCTTCGCAAGATTCATATGATATGTTACAATTCTGCTTATGAATTCAACTTTGACGTGTTTTCGAAAACTTTTGATATTTGCATCTCATTTCCAATACTTTGCCGAGATCTCACATCGTCATACTTGAAAAAAAAAACGATATTTGCCAGGTTGCTTCTGCATAAATATGAGTAAGGACGCTATTTTGAAACTTTGAAACTTCTTGATTGAAGGGAACTTTTTTTGGTTTGACTTGTGGAAAATCTGTAACGGAACCCGTGGACACTTTTCAAAGAGCGTTACACTTTTGACTGCTCATCTACTTTTTTTTTCGTCACATTGTTGATTTGAAGAGACTATCAGACACCCATCGTGGAAAGACAGATTCTTCATCGTGGCTCGTTTTGATCTCTTCCGATCTCCTCATCCTCCTCCTCCACCTCCTCCTCCTCACCCCATGCTCCGTGACACGAAGTCGCTGATGAACCACCACGCTGCCCAAGACATGGACCGCATCGACATCCGAACGCTGTCCCTCCTCCGCGGGCCGCTCACGGAGAAAGGCGCACGGAAACCAAAATGCGCCCGATGCCGAAACCACGGCATGATCTCGTGGCTGAAAGGGCATAAGCGGCATTGTCGGTTCCGTGATTGTCGTTGCGCTAAGTGCAACCTGATCGCCGAACGGCAGCGGGTGATGGCGGCGCAGGTCGCGCTGAAGAGACAGCAGGCAGCCGAGGACGCGATCATTCTGGGTCTACGGGCGTGCTCACCCAGCGGGCCCTATAACTATCTACCACCCGGCCCAATCTTCGGCCAGGCGCCATCGGCAAACGGTGATGGATGTAACGGAGAGGATGACGATGACGATGATGATGATGATGACTTGGGTGTGACCAGCGATTCACCCCTAGACGATGTCGACATGCCGAGATCGCCAGGTGAGAAAATATTTTTATGAGATATTCTTTTATTTCATAAAACTCTTCAAATTCCTTCAATTGTAAATCGTTCTTTCCTCGATATTTTATATCATGCAAATTTAGAATATATAAAAATTGAAAATTAATGATTAAAATTCTTTCGTTGAAATTTTT
Organism: Temnopleurus reevesii; assembly: GCA_036244855.1. Taxonomy (NCBI): domain Eukaryota; kingdom Metazoa; phylum Echinodermata; class Echinoidea; order Temnopleuroida; family Temnopleuridae; genus Temnopleurus; species Temnopleurus reevesii. Next base: position 9,651 of record BQKZ01010302.1, on the reverse strand, counting down.
GATGAATAAGACTTTATCCCCATTCTTTTCTATTCATACGTTTCAGATAACCTGCTTAATGGTGAGAACCGAAACTCTTAACAATGATTCTAAACAAAATCACTTTTCTGTGATAATAATATAAATTAGAATGTATGAACAGAAATGATTATGCTTCTAGAAATGTTGCAACAATTCAAATTGTGCTTGTTACATCGCAGACGAAAAATAGACATG
>BQKZ01010301.1:0-20835 GCA_036244855.1 Temnopleurus reevesii | reverse complement strand
TGCGCCGTGAATGGCTGCCGGGCTAAAGCCAGGGTAATAATAATGTAAAGCGCCTTGAGCACTCAGCAGAGTGGATATGTGCGCTATATGTTGCATCTACTATAATAATACATTGTTTATATAGCGCATATCACTGCAATTGCGTCCCTACGCTTAAAGAAATGAAGTATAGCAGATTAAAGATGCCATTCGATTGGGACTAAGTCATTTATAGTGTTTTTTTTGCAAGGAGGATTTAAACTTTGGTATTGCCTGATTGTAGATGAGTTTTTACATGAGATGGGATATTGTTCCAGAGTGACGGAGCAGCATGAGAAAGTTATTACCGGTCTTCATAAAACTCTGTGTGCGCGTGAGGGCACTGTAAGAGCTTTTCCTGAGCCGATCTGAGATTTAGGGGAGGATCCTGCTTTACTAAAGTTTGATCATATTCCACATATGGAATAAAAGGAATCAATTTCTATTGAGTAAATTCCCGTTTTACCTTGTTGTTTGAGGTCACATGAGCCTTCTGAAATCGTGACATCATCGATTGCTATGTTGGAGTAAGTTGTTCCTCCACTGATGGCTTCGAACACAATCTGAAAATTGAAGAAAATGATTGGTTGACTTAAATTGATTTAGAATTTCTGTGAAATAATGATAATTGATAATAATAATTATACGTTCTTATATGGCGTCTAACACAAAATTTATCAGTCGTTCCTAAGCGCTATACAATGTAGCGTAATTATCTTTATCCCGGCTTTAGCAGTGAAGCTGTAAGTACCGCGCTGCATTTCAATGAAAAATCTTGCCAGGTACCCATTCACCTCTCCTGGGTCGATTGCAGCACAATGTGGATGACATTTCTGCTGAAAAAAAATTAACGCCATGGGCGGGGCTTGAACCTACGACCATCTGGTTGAAATGCAAGAGTCATTACCACTACACCACGGCACCTCCACAAACTGAAGAAAAAGCTTGGTTGGCTTAAATTGGTTTAAAACTTCTGTGAAATAAGTAGCTCATAGTGACATAAACGGTCGTTCGTCAAGTCTTCGGACATTATAGCAAACGGAGTTAATGTAACTTTTGTTCCACGTTAGTTTGTTTATTACAAGTTTATGTGGAAATCTGTGAGCCATCAATATTCCATTTTATTGTTGAATGGGGAGTTTGCCCACCCTTGCAGCGGACTCAATTATTTAGTATTACCAGCTCTGACCTATAAAATGAAATATGCAAATAAATTTACGATAGATATTAATCGTAAGTCTATAGCAAAAGTGTTAATCAATTTTGACAATTAATCGTATCTCTTTGGTGTTATGTCTTTATGTTACAGGCCCCAGCGTGGCAAATTGACATATTAATAATTTTGTCATACGCTTGTGCCTTTCGAACGTATGTTTTCCAGTGCAGCGTAATTTTTGTTTCGGAGGGCGCTCGAAGTGGTTTGAACGGGACAACACTTAGGGGGTGTTGTTCAAAAGTTGCAATTGATCGCAAGTTGCAGTTGATCGGAACGCACCAATCAAAATCATTGTTTCATGCGCGTCTTGTTAAATGCGCATACCGTGCGCGAATAAAAATGCGCGTTACAATCTGCAATGTTGCAGTTGATTGCAGTTGATTTTTAGCAACACCCATTAATCATATTACCTGAAAATTCGCTTCCGATACAAGCAAGGTTTGAGCCATCTTCCATTCATAGCCCTGCGGACCACTTCGTGTCCACACAGGGCTGTTCCCACTGACGCCTTCTCCAGATTCTAGAGCATAAACTTGCAGGCTTCCGATCTCGCTGCCGTACATGAAGTAGAAGAAGGTGAGGCAGTGTTGACCGGGGAAGCTGTAGGGACGGGTCCAAAGCAACGCAGTGGATCCTGAAACGGTCTCCGTAGAGTCGAGATACATAAAGGATCCTGGGAATAAACATTGAATTGAGTTGACAAATACTGCACATTGTAACGGGTACAAGAAATAATTATGTTAAACTCTTACACGTAAAAACTTAATATGGTAGATTAAGTTATGCTCATTAAAGTTCTGTCATCATGGTCATGTGGAATAGTTTACCAAATTATTTTAGAAATTCACAGACGATCTCCCAATTTGTTAAACATTTTTGGTATTCTGTTAAAACTTAATTCCCAAAATGCTTGTCATTAGTTTAGTTTAATTTTGCAGCTTTATATTTTTATGTATGCATATTTACTTTTGTACTTTTTTGTGTTTTTATGTTGTACGGTCCCTGTGGAAAACAGTTCTGTGATCACTGACTGGGCAACCCTACTGAAAAAAAAACCCATTAAACTTTACTCTTTTTTTTTCTATTCTCGTATAATTAAAAATCAGGAATATTGGGGGAATACAAGAAGAGATCACAAAAATAGTTTAGATGTGGACTACCGAAAGTCAGTAAGTCAAGAAATCGATCGTATGTTTTTCTTTTGGTAATAAGATTTGCAATTTTAGTAAGATCATTGCCAAATATTATTTCTGGCAATGGGCACATAATGTTTACAATGATTGCCACAAAATCATTATTGTTTGGTGCAGAAGATCAATAAAAAAAAAACTATTACCATGATAATTGGTATGTTTTCCGTAGTATATATACCTGGTAGAGGTGTGGTAATATGATGGTCTTGCATCTTATTCAAAACGTACTAATCACTTGTCCCCTTTTTCCATAGTGAAGCTAGTGTGTTTTTAATATTGCTGCGCTATCACGACCAAATCCGTTATCACCATATCATATTTTTGATCCTCACCATCACCACCATTACTATTGTCATCGTCATGACTACCACACTTGCTATTATCACAATTATCAACAAAAACATCATCACCATCACCAGCAATATTAACATCACATACATGCATCCTTGTGAGAAAGTAAAGCACCGCTATATCAATAGGAGTCACAAAGCGCTACCATGTATGATCGTACGGTGATCGTGTATCGTCGTGTGTAGTTCTTCCCCTTTCTCTTTTTCCAGTCGGCATCATAATTATCTTCTTGAATAAAAACAAACACATCATCACCATCATCATCATCATCACCATCAATATTAACGTCACATACACGCGTCCTTGTTAGAAAGTAAAGAGCCGCTATATAAAAAAGGAGTCACAAAGCGCTACCGTGTATATCTTGAAAGGTGTGGTCGTACGGTGGTCGTGTATCGTTGTGTGTAATTCTTCCCCTTCCACTTTTCCAGTCAGCATCATCATTTTCTTCTTGAATGAAACGAAATACATCATCATCATTATCACCACCATTACTATCAACAGCACATACACGCATCCTTGTGAGAAAGTAAAGCGCCGCTATATAAAAAGGAGTCACATAGCGCTACCATGTATATCTTGAAAGGTGGCCGTGTATCGTCGTGTGTAATTCTTCCCCTTTCTCTTTTCCAGTCAGCATCATTATTTTCTTCCTGAATAATACCAAATACATCATCATCATCATCACCATCAATATCAACATCGCATACACGCATCCTTGTGAGAAAGTAGAGCACCGCTATATAAAAAGGAGTCACAAAGCGGTACCATGTATATCTTGAATGCTGTGGTCGTACGGTGGTCGTGTATCGTCGTGTGTAATCCTTCCCCTTCCTCTTTTCCAGTCAGCATCATCATTTTCTTCTTGAATGAAACCACATATGGAACTCTCCTCAAAGTCGCAAGACGTCGGTACTGAAAACATAGAAATAATAGATTCATCACATGTATATATTCTCTTACAAAAAAGAATATGAAACTATTATAGACTCACGCTCTGTCAAAATTAGTTTTAGAAAAATCAAATTAACGATATGGGCGGTTAGCAGGATGCAACTAAATGACTGATTATATTTTTCTTGATTAGCTCAACTTTACTAAAAAATAACTAAAATTCAGTAAAAACAAGAAAAGCCCCTTGTAAAATAAATTGACTTAAATGACATCTGCACCCAAACATTCATTAATTCAAAGTACATTAAAGTTTTATGCACTTTCGTTCAAAGGGACAAAATAAAAACCCTAAATTTATCATAACTTTTCAAATGTTATTGCATACTGTAGAGGCTTATAGCATGAAGGGAAACGTTCGGGAAACAAGGAGCAGCTGGCCAGAAACGTAGGGCAAAAAAGAAACATTTTCTGCAATCTAAAGCTAACAATGAAGTATTTGGGTTCAACAATGACTTTAATTGATGAAATAATTCTCACTGGGTGGATTAATTCCACATGACGATTGGTGTTATCATGGTTATCTCACTTTCGTGATATGTGAGATTATACTAAACTTCGAATTAATTTCGTTCCTACAGAGTAGAGAAAGGGGAACTAACCATATGGGCATTGTCCCGGTAGTACGTCCGTGTCATCCAGAGCAATTACGCCATTTTCACCATCTCCAAGCCTGCCTTCTATTGTGATTGTGAATGGTTCTGTATCATTCCCAATAATCTCAAACTGAAAAGAAATAAAAATTGGTACATACAAAGGATGAGTAGACTGACATGTGAAAATTGAAAAAAAAACCTGCAACATTGAATAACGTTAGGAAAAACAAAAACAAAGGGTCGTGCCAGTGCCAACAAATGAATCAATTTGAAACAAATCTCGATTCGCACTCGAAGACAATGCAGAAGAGAGGTCAACTTGACAACTTTTGGCCTGGGTAGCAGGTTTATTACTTATTGTTGAAAACATTGGCTTAACGATCATTTTTTAAAACTTGCGTTTAAACGTATCTTTTGATGTAAATTGGCTCTGAAAGGGTTGAACCATATCAATCCTCTTATAGCCGTTGGTACCGACAACGATCCAGGTCAATATGGGGTAAGGCCCCAGTACACCAAACACGGCATGGTATAACGACACAGCATTTACGCAGTATCTTGGCCAGCGCGCTCCTCCGCGCAAAGGATGTTCACAAAACTGGCCAATCACAGGGAGGAAATCGCGTAAATATCATGCTGTGACGCCGTGCCGAGTTTGGTGTGCCCGGGGCTTAAAGCTGTTTTTTTTTCAAACGGTGATACGCTTTGATTCTTTACATACCGGTGAAGAATCTAGCAACGTGTTGATGAAGCATAACGATAAAGATCAATTATAAAATATCCATGCTGTTGTTTGTACCTGTTCCATTATCCATTGATCATCATGACTACCCATCAACTCCAGGGCAAGTTCCCCACTTCCGAATTCATCCGAACCCCCGACGTAGACCCGAAGTGTGCTGACGTTATCACCATACATATAGTACCAGAATCGAAAGCAAACCCTGTCCTGTCCGAACGGCATGCTGATGGGAGGGCTCCAGATACGGGTGAAGTTACTGCTTGAGGAGGAGTTGGATGATGAGTCGAGGTAAAGATATGCGCCTTGGTCGGGATAGAAAAGAGGTTCATCTGAAGACAAACAATGTTACAAATTATCAACAGCAAGGTTCTTACAAAATCAGTTTTCGAAGTAATTTTTATTGGTTTCATTTTGAAAAACGGGAACATAAAATATAGCAAATGGATAGTCATGTAGGTATACTGAGCACACATTGATTGTAGCCATAGGATAGTTATATGTAAGCTATTCCGGGGTGTCTGATGTACTGTAATGTGATATTGTTTTCTTCTGAACTGTTTTCTGACATTTTCCTTATGTTCTACCCCATATTATCAATAAAAAGATATCATAAAAACGGGTATTCATGTAGTTCGGATTCTCAACGGTTTTAATAATTTGTGTGTGCTCCAGGCAAGTGGTATGTCCCAAGCGAGCGAAACCAATGGATGGCTGAAAATCCGAGAATGCCAGATTTCTATTCCCTCGTGAATTATCAGACTCGCGCCCTCTTTCGACCTGACAGCAGTCGAAAGAAAAGTACTCATGATAATAACGTACCAATGTAACAGCAAATGACACCAGAATCGTTATTGTGCGTGCATCCAGTCAATGCTAGGGTATATGCAGACAATCCAATACACTCCCTTCATCTTAATTAATTCCAAAACTAATCTTATATCTTTATGTTCCAGGCCCACGTCCCGCAAATCAACAGATAACACTATTTTCGAAAAATAAAGTCGAACACCTTTTCAATGGTGCTTTGTAATGCTATTCAAGTCGTAACCGACTTGTCATTGTTGTGTCCGCACAGTTCTATTCACGGCGAGCGGATCTATTTTCCTTCGACCGACTTTATTTTTCGAAAATAGTGTATATCGTGTTAGATTTATAATTGTTCGAACGCATAATTGTGGCTTTCGAATGTTCGTTTTCTCGTGCAGCATACGTTTCTCGACGCGCTCTGGTGTGCAATAAGTCTGTATATAGCACTTACCGCTGTAAGAGCAAATAACGCCAGAATCGTTATTGTGCGTGCATCCAGTTGGTGCTTGGGTATGTGGACAATCCAAGACACTCTCTTCCTCTCCCGTACAGAGTACGTTATCCAGGATAATCTCTCCAGTTCCTTGTACATGGTACGCTGACCCAACGGCGTTGAGGGCGTTACTGTACCCCAGACTGCGGCAGACCACGTGGGCATTGGCAAGACTCCAGCTGGTGTGGCAGATAGAGCCCCAGGTTCCGTTGTGTAGCAACTCGACGGTTCCTTCTCTAGGGCTCACACCCCCGATTAGCCGCACTATATAACGTGAGAGATTGGGAATTCAGAAACTGTGTGATATGTGTAATGGTTGCATGAAACCTTTGTTTAAAACTACATTTTCTTGTAAGATGCCTTACATCTTTGTGGTATCGTGGTTTAAGCATAACTTTTTCTCTAGTTCTGTGGCCAAATTAGTAATGCTGTGGTACTGCAAATACATTATTGTTAATGCGGCACGTTATTGCAGTACCAATGCAATACTATACCTAACCACAACCCCAGTACTTGTAAGGCAGTACTAAGGAGATATAAGTAACTCTTAACTCACTCACTACTGCTGGACGGGGTTCGATGGTAAGAGCCCATGACCTACGTTCCAAGCACACACTATAAAAATAGTATACATAAGAATAATTCCCAGAACCAACTTCAATACTCAAACCACATTACTACCAGAGTACTTGCAGGTAATAAATCACGTAGTGCTACCGCAGTACCTGCAGATAAGTGACACAGAGTGGAGTAAATGCAATACTAGTTCAGTATTTCTAATGATTCACTCTTTAACATAAACCATGTTATGGTTTCAAAGAGGTTCATGGTGGTGAAGAATAATTGAAGAGAGTTGATCAGTTGTCTCACGATCATGACGATGTGCACACGTAGAATGTTAGTATAGTGACGTTTCGGCTGCTGTATACTGCTAGCCTTCATCAGACTATAATGGAGATAGACTAAAGGTAAACCATGTTGTCATAATATTCGCTACGATCATTTAATGAAAACGCAAATGACAATTTACATACCACCCGGTGAACATACAACTCCTGCTTCTTCTGTGTGGGGGCACACGACGTCCCCAACATCCCTCATCGGACACTCTAAAACGTCCATCTCGTCGCCATCGCACTGCACATCGACCACCACTTCGCCTGTACCTTGACCGTACGACGAATTCGATGACGTCATCATTGCGTCGCCATACCCGAGTGTTCTGCAGATGATGTTCGCAGTGGCCGAAGACAGTGTGATACCACATACTGATGCCCATTGGCCCTTGTAGTATAGCTCAACTCTCCCCTCTCGTGGCGTTGGTCCATCGGTAAGGCGAATGGATCCACGACTTATCTTGTTGTAACCTGATTGATTTCAAATGAATTTACTTGGTGTTTTCAAAATACATTATCAATTTCACATTAAATCATCGATATACTTATTGGATACATTAGGAGGTTTCAACGCATTACATGAAGATACTACTGTTCTGCAGATGATGTGATGTTGGTAGTGGTGACAGATAGTGTCGTACCACATACTGAAGCAAGTCGTTTCCGATTTTTTATATACCATTACGACGGAGCATTGAATGGTCGTTGAAATTAATTTTACGGAAATAGATTATATCGTGATCTTGGCGTTTTCAAAATCCATTGCCAATTTCATATTTATTTGAAACAATCTATATATTTATCATGTTTATTCAATATATTAGGAGGTTCCAATGCATTACATAAAGTACATAGAAATGTGAGTGTTCTGCAGATGATGTTCGCAAAGATAGTGAGGTGCCACAAACGGAAGCCCATTGGTCTTTGTAGTAAAGCTCTACTTTCCCCTCCCGTGGCGTTAGGCCATCGGCCAGGCGAATGGATCTGCTACCAATCGTGTTGTAACCTGATTGATTTCAAATATATTTGTTTGGAATTTTCCAAATAATAAAAACTATAATGATAGTAATGATGGCTATTTATATAGCACACGGATCCACGTTATAGTGTGTATGGCACTTTAGAAACAACGACAAACAAACAGATGCTGAAAACAAGAAGAATAAAGAACGAAAAAATTATTTTGAACTGCAACACATCAGAATATACGAATGAAAAAATCAGTCAGAAGAAAAATATATTTCCTTTCATGGGACGTAAAGGATTTTCACTATACAGTTCCTGTTTCTTTAGAATCTTCGATATATCAATGAGACGGTACCAATGAATTTCAATTCAATGTAAAATTACGTTTTTGTCTGGCTTGCAAAAACTGAAATATTTTTGTTCAATTTCTCATTTTCCCTTTCAAAAATTTCTTTTTTCCTACTTATTTTACTGTTCAGTGCATTTCAAGTCAACTTGGGTTGCTTTTAACTTGCTTTTAACTTGGGTTAAAAGCAATACTTAATCGCTAACCTGACGTATGATCACTCGAAGGAAGAGGGCCCATCTGGTCTCCATGTTAACCATCTGAGATCCTCCATGTTACTGCATCATTTGATGAGTCTTGAACCCAGCCACATCTATCACGAGTGAAGCTGCACGCCACTGTCCGATCAGAGAGTGGCCCTAGTTTGAATGGACATAACAGATTTAATGAACTTTTCATTAAGCACACATGCAGAAGTTTGTGCCTATGTTGCTCCCTACGTTTTCATGGAAATGCTCTCTGTATGTTGGCTTTGGCTGTTATTCATTTCTTATCCTCATCAATTATTGTGTGATTTTTAATTGAGCATACACTGCAAAAACGCTGGTGCAAAAACACCAACCAGAATATATATAGAGGACCACACCTGAAAAGTGTTTAAATAACACCAGCTTTATAACAAAAATATATATTTAAACACCGACTGGTGTTGTTCGGGGTCTTAAACAACACCAGTCGGTTTTGAAGTATATTAAATAGATTCTAAATTGGTGTCATTTTTACAACATTTCTGGTGTGGTCCTATAAAGATTCCGGCTGATGTTACATTTAACACCAGCGTTTTTGCAGTTTAGTAAACAAAAATAAACACAATGACATATTTAAGGTTAAGAGCCATTATAAGATGCGTAATAGGAAAGCAGGAACGGTTAGTGGCCAAACGCAAACAATATTTTAAAAAAGTCAAATGCTTCTCCTATGTCTCTATACACATAGGGAATAGAGCCGAAATGATATCAGACAAAGCATCTCGAGTCATGAAGCAAGCATAGTAAAATTAGCATACAATATTCTCTTTACTGTCAGACTGTCGATTATTTATGTTTCAAACATAAAGAGGTAGTTTAATTTTTTCTTCCTTCTCATCCAATCGCAATCCAGTATTTTGAAAAATGGATTGTAACTAGCTGGTATTGTTGCTGCGATAAGCCTCATGAAATACAAACCCGATTAATACTACTACTGATGCTAATAATAGATGCAATTTACATGATTTATAATGCGCCGAGTCCATCCTGCTGGATGCTCAAGACGAAGTAGAGAATAGTAGAGGAAAGTTGGAGAAAAGGTTGAAAGTAGACAGGTACAAAGGTAGAAAGAAAGCTGCTAGAGTTGGAGTTATGAGTAAGATGCATTGAAAAGGTAAGTCTTGAGGTACTGTTTACATTTATCGGCAGAAGTACAATTTGTGATGATTGGTGGGAACGAATTCCAGAGGGTTGGGCCAGCTTGAGAAAAAGAACGATCGAATGCTGCCGAAAGGTCTAGTAATAGCATAGCTGTGATATTGCCGTGATCCATTCTTTGGAGGATGGAGTTTGAGACATTGACCAGGAGGGTTTTTACATTGTGGTTTGGGTGATATGCGGATTGGAAGGGGTCGAACAAATTAATGTAATGAAAATAAATGTTCAAATGTCAAAGATGATTTAATCGATAGCAGATGTCCTGCATACTCACATGTACGAATATACTCATTCCAGCTCAATTCTCGGATCAGACTAGCCGTCGTCGGTTTATCCTCTTTGAGAACACATGATCCTTCGGGTATTTGGTAGGAGAATGATCGGCAGGTCATCGGACCTTGATCGGTGCACGCCTCTGCACACTGCTGAGCACCAGGCGTGTTTAAGGTCGCAATGACATTAGCATGGTGAGGTCCTCGTGTTTTAGTCCGCATGATGAAATCTGTCCTGTTCGAGATGGCAGCTGTAACATTTCAAAGCATTACAAAAAAAAAAATCGTTTTACCTTCCAGATTTGTTTCTTATCGCATCTCAATAACTGTAGACTACTTTGCGATTTATTTCCGTTAAGCTTATCTCATCACACCGTTAAAATAGTGAAACTGTATTCATCTTGAATTATGTATATTACATTTGTTTGGTCATACTGTATTGATTCGTATTTTGTTTGAAACAAAATAAATAAAATGAAATGAAATAAAATGAAACTGTTACAGATTTAAATCAATTCAAAATGTTCCTGAGCAGTGTTACACAAAATCGTTCTTAGTAACGAAGGACTTTAAAGAAGACTGGAGTACGTTAACGGGAGTAATACACACAGGATCGTTGACCAATCAACTCACAAACACTAACGAGTCAAGTGCCAAGTCCTTTTTAAATGTTTTGTATCTTGGTGAAACAAAGCCGAGATTACTATAATGTGTTAAAGAAAGTTGTTGAAAGGATTGAGTGGGTCGAGTCTATTTTAGACTAACCTATTCGGGTCATAAAAAGTTATCGGCCCGTATTCCGATAGCGAGGTTTAACTTAACCCAGGTCTAAGTCATTGTTCTTTAGACTATTGGTATCACTTTTGAATAGCTCGGGTCTAAATCACAATGACTTAGTCCAGGGCTAAGTTAAATCTCGCTATCGGAATAGGGGCCATTGAGATTGCTATAGGCGGGTTTACTGATAGATGTAAATCTTAAGCCCCGGTCACATAGGGCCCCGGAAGCAACACGACTCACCCCAACTCTTTGTTAATTCACAGTTAACTTCCTCAGAAAAACGAGTTGTGTTGAATCGTGTTGCATCCGGAGGCCCTATGTGACCAGGGCTTTCTGCATACCTTTAACACAAACTGACAAAGGTTGTTCTTGACAACCCTACAGCTTACCCGAGGGTTGCTCGACATAGCAACAAGCAATGTGTGCAAACTGGATTCCAAGTAATGTAGTCTAATTGTTATCAAACGGTTTAAGGAATGCCACGTTACGATGTTCAGTGGCAAGAAAAGCACATACATTACTGATAATTTGTACAACTAGTTATGCCATATTGTTAATTTTATATATTTTCGCTAATAGTCTATGCATTTATGTATTGTATACCATGTATTAATTATGTTTGTTAAGCGCATAGGGACGTCTCTACGTATTTTGCGCTATATAAAAATATCATTATTATATTATTATTATTATTATACATTTAAATATAAAGTAAACCCGCCTGTTTTCTGGTTATCTCGCGTTGTGTACACATCATGAGGAACGGGATTTACATTTTGGAAAAGGAGGGTATTGCGCGCGAAAATGAATTTTATATTCCGCGTTCATTGTTTAGAATCACCTAGAGAGTTTTTGAGTTTTGAGTTTTCGCTTTGCAACGCGACGACATCAGCAGCGTTAAATGTATGGCCTGCCGAAGAGGTAATTTACACATTCTGCAAAGTTGTCTAAACAAAATTACGCTCAAATCCCCATTTTCACTTTGGCTGCCCATAGATCTAAAGTCGTAAGATAGAGATAGCGAAATCCCAATAATAACGAAAGGACACGAATATTTTACCAAACAAAACTTACAACGCACGTCGTTGCCTTTGCAGTACAATGGGCCTAAAGTGACGTAGGCAGTTTCGTAACTTCCGCCTGTATCTCCTACACGTATTTCACTGACTGGCAAAGCGGTCTTATCTGTGATATTTCCATCATCCATGTTGGTGAAATATTTAACTTTAAGATCGCAATTGCAGGTATCTGCACTACCGAGGCACGTTCCTACAAGATAATGGAACAGGATGAAAAAAATAGATTTCAAAGAATTCAGTATTAAAAAAAATATTACAAGCATTAATATCTCGATCTCTTTAAGTAACCACTTTAAACGGTGAGCTGTTCTTCTAGCGGTTCCTGCATTGCGATTACTCTTATTTACTCTTCAATGCCGAGCGCCTGCTCAGAAGGCAGATGGTCTCGTTTGGTTTGACTCGGCCGAGGATCGAACCCACGACATCCCGTTCATGGGGTAGACACTTTATCACTGAGCCACACATGTTCGGTGCCTTATGGTTCAATAAATCCCGGCGTTCTGTAATGATCCTAATAATTATTCATGTATACGCCAAATCCACTGAAATTAATTGCTCAGAGCTCGCACAAAAAAGGAAATAAGAGAATGGAAAATAAATGAATATATAATAAGAAGGAGAAACATACAGACCTGATTATTGCGGAAAAGTCACTGGTATTAAGTTATCAATGAAGGAAACTAGTACGATACCTCAAAAGTGTTTATCAGTGTTTATCATGACATCAGTATGGGGTTTGTAGTATAAAATACAACCAAACATGCCAATAAACTTACGATACGAATTAATCGTTAGTCTGTGGCAAATTATGTATACAAGAATACGATTAATTGGAGATTTTTTTTCTCTATGTTACATGCTCCTGGGTGGTGTTTCACCAAGATAAGAAAGACTCTATGAACGACTTTTAGTTAGACTGGTATCCCTTTTTGTGCCCAATGGTTTTAAGTAGTCAGCGCATTCCGAGCGCAAAAAAAAAAATGATACCAGTCAAACTTAAACTCGTTCTTAAAGTCTTTCTTATCTTGGTGAAACACCGCTCTGGGTGGAGATTCACCCAGATGAGAAAGACTTTAACACCTGGGTGGTGTTTCACCAAGATAAGAAAGACTCTATGAACGACTTTTAGTTCGATTGGTATCCCTTCTTGTGTATAATGGTTCACACTATTAGGCGCATTTCGCACAGGAACTTAAAGTCGAACTTAAAGTCGAACTTAAAGTCGTTCTTAAAGTTTTTCTTCTTTCGTTCTTAAAGTTTTTCTTCGTAAAGCCGTGCGTAACTTTAAGAATGACTTGGTGAAACAGCACCCTGGGCCCCGTAACATAAAGGTTTGCGATCAATTGCTAATCTGATAGCATTTGGTATCAATCGCAAGACTATGGCAAATCAGGTAATTACGTTTGCAATTGATCGCTAAATCAAATAGCGTTTAATCACAAACCTCTATGTTACGGGGCCCTGGGTGGTGTTTCACCAAGTCGTTCTTAAAGTTACGCACGGCTTTACGTTCGACTGGTATCAATTTGCGCTGAATGCGCGCACTATTATGAATTATACGCACAAGAAGGGATACCAGTCGAACGTTAAGTCGTGCGTAAATTCTTTCTTATCTTGGTGAAACACCGCCCTGGTTTGATTTTAAACGGCTTTACGTTCGACTGGTATCAATTCTTGCGCTGAATGCGCGCACTATTATGAATTATACGCACAACAAGGGATACCAGTCGAACGTTAAGTCGTGCGTAAATTCTTTCCTATCTTGGTGGAACACCGCCCTGGGCCCCGTAACATAAAGGTTTGCGATTGATTGCTAATCTGATAGCGATTGATATCAATCGCAAGTCTATGGCAAATCATGTACTAAAGTTTGCAATTGATCGCTAATTCAAATAGCGATTAATCGCAAACCTCTATGTCACGGGGCCCTGGGTGGTGTTTCACCAAGTCATTCTTAAAGTTACGCACGGCTTTACGTTCGACTGGTATCAATTCTTGCGCTGAATGCGCGCATTATTATGAATTATACGCACAAGAGTCGAAACAGTCGAACGTTAAGTCGTTCTTAAAGTCTTTCGTATCAGTCAGGGAAACTCTCACTTTATCGAGATCTCGTTTTTTTCGAGATAATACGCAGTTCAGCGATAGAGGTCGGAGCGCTACGAAATCGTGCGGGTCTGATCGTCTGTGTAAATTGAATGGCAATTTGTTTTTCCGTCTTACATACCCATCATTAAAAAATAATTAATAAAAAACCTCAAGGTGGCGAATTTTCTTACTAACATGTAAGGTGGGAAATTTATTTCTCTTTAACATACTAGCGTACCAAAATTCGCCACCTTGAGGTTTTTTGTTAATGATTTTTTAATGATGGGTATGTAAGACGGAAAAACAAATTTCCATTCACTTTACACAGGCGATCTGACTCGCACGATTTCGTAGCGCTCCGACCTCTATCGCTGACAAGCGTATTATCTCGAAAAAACGAGATCTCGATAAAGCGAGAGTTTCCCTGACTGCGTATCTTGGTGAAACACCGCCCTGATTTGACTTTAAATAGATGACACACCTGCATATCCACAGCTGCACAGGCTAGTGTTAGTAGGTGCCCCGCCCCATGACGTCATTCTCTGCCCATACCTGTCATACCAGGCCGTGTAATCTGTCAGANGGTGTTAGTAGGTGCCCCGCCCCATGACGTCATTCTCTGCCCATACCTGTCATACCAGGCCGTGTAATCTGTCAGACCAACTTCCGTACATCCCAGCTGCGCATGGAAAGTCAAAGGTCAAATGAATAGATGGCGAAGCCGGACATGCAATGATAATACTAATATGGAGGCGCCGTGGTGTAGTGGTCATGACTCCCGCCTTTCAACAAGAGGGTCGTAGGTTCGAGTCCCACCGAGGGCGTTAATTTCCTTCAGCAAGAAATTCATCCACATTGTGCTGCACTCAACCCAGGTGAGGTGAATGGGTACCTGGTAGTAATATTTATTCCTTGAAACGCCAAGTGCGCTGATGAAGTGGCTGCCGGGCTAAAGCCAGGGTAATAATGCTGCAATTGTAGAGCGCTTAGAGAATTCTTTGAGTTGATAAGCGCTATATAAAAGTTGTTCATCATTATTATTATTATTCGTTCTCATATAGCGCTTAAATACTAACAGGGTGTCCCAAGATTCGGAGATAACGTCATCAATTATATCAAAATATCTTGCATTCACGATGTATATGAATATCTCATTTCTACAGACTATCCCCCAACGTTTTCAATAATAATAGTATAACCAATAATTATACATTCTTATATAGTAACAAAAAATATCTTTATCAGTCGTCTCTAAGCGCTCTACTATGTAGAATAATTATCCTGGCTAAAGCAGTGCTGCTGTCAATAGCGAGCTACATTCAAGTAAAACGATTCCTGCCAGTACCAATTTACCTCACCTGGGTCGAGTGCAGCTGGCAAGGCGAGTTAGATGAATAAATCAAGAACTCCANATACATCCCAGCTGCGCATGGAAAGTCAAGGGTCAAATTAATAGATGGCAAAGCCGGACATGCAATGATAATACTGATATTTATACGTTCTCATATAGCGCTTAAATACTAACACGGTGTCTCACGCTTAGGAGATAATGTCGTCAATTATATCAGAATATCTTGCATTCACACTGTATATGAATATCTCATTTCTAAATAGTATCTCTCAATGAACAGTTTCAATAATGATAGTACAGTCAAACCTGTCTATAAAGACCACCCAAAGGGGAACAGAAAGAGTGGTCTTTAACAGCAGGTGGTCTCTATAGACAGGTTCGTTTACATGTAAAATGCGTTCTAGGATGTCAAGAAAGGTGGCCTTTATAGACAGGTGGTCTTTCTATACAGGTGGTCACTAGAGCAGGTTTGACTGTATTACCAATAACTATACATTCTTATATAGAAACAAGACATATCTTTATCAGTCGTCCCTAAGCGCTCTACGATGTAGAATAATTATTCTGGCTTTAGCAGTGCAGCTGTAAATAGCGAGCTACATTTCAAGTAAAACAATTCCTGCCAGTACCACTTTACCTCACCTGGGTCGAGTGCAGCTGGCAAGGCGAGTTAGATGAATAAATCAAGAACTCCAAACGAATATTACATCATGTTTACACAACAACAAAATTGCCACATACACTACATAAATTTGATATGTGCATGTTTGTAATGTGTGCATGTATGAATGCTGTCTCTGCAGGTGTGTATACATCTGTGTAAGTATCGTTTGATATTGTGTAGAGGGATGAACTTGTCATCTCCCTTACTTTCATTTTTTCGTACTTATATTCATTGTAAATAGTTACTATATATCACATTATAATCATACTGTTAATGTGACGGGGCCTCGTCCACAAGCTGTGCTTCACTGGGGTCCCAAACCCACCATTCTGTATTGCTTGCTTGTGTATACGTTATGTTTAATATGGTTTAAATAAACTATGTTATAAAAAGAAATACTACCTTAATATATTGCGAGCACTCCCCGCTTATATCGGCGGCAGCAGCGATCTGAGTCAGAGTAGCACCCACGTAGTTGACAATGAAGGGGTGGCTATAAGGATCCTCATATCCACTCACTACCGAATCGGGCATAAGATCATGTTGAAACACCATGGTACCTATATTCAAGTTATAAACGATATTATTACCCTTATAAGGCGTCTCCACTGGGCTTTTACAAAATCATAGCGACCGCNACCTGGGTCGAGTGCAGCTGGCAAGGCGAGTTAGATGAATAAATCAAGAACTCCATACGAACATTACATCATGTTTACACAACAACAAAATTGCCAGATACACTTCATAAATATGATATCATAAGTAGCTCAGGTGAAATATTCAAACAGAATTTAAAAACCTACCTTTTCAACATCGCATATAATTAATTACATCACCGTGTTATTTTCTTGAACTTCTCTCTTATCTACTAAGTCTCATGTATTTACTCTACACATTTTCCAGTTGCGCCTTACGCATTTTCTTAATAAGTGGATTTGGCGCCATATAAATCATATATTATATATTATTATTATTATTATTATTACATTTATTATTATTATAAAAATGAATATATACTACCTTAATATATTGCGAACACTCCCCGCTTATGTCGGCGGCAGCAGCGATCTGAGAGAGAGTAGCACCCATGTAATTGACAATGAAGGGGTAGCTATAAGGATCCTCATATCCACTCACTACCGAATCGGGCGTAAGATCGTGTTGAAACACCATGGTACCTATATTCAAGTTATAAACGACAATATGTCAGTAAGCTCCTTTCATATATACCGTATATAAGCTCCAGTGTCCGGCCCCTTAAGCAGTTTTGCTCTTCCATTAGCCACAAAATCTAACATTTCAAGTTCATTTTCACATCATTATTGAGCCGAAATTCTGAGCTTTCAATTGCTGTGCATAACTTGATGAAGAGCGCCTGCATATTTGTGTAACATTTAATGATCGCCGAGGGACATGGGGGCCTAGAAACCGGCCACCTGGCAGCCTCAATAGAGTTTGTTTTGAAGCGTATATGAGCTTATGAGCTCATATACGCGCGCGTATTTAACATTTGGGCGTGCCATAGGCAAACTGCACAAGACTTGGTAGCTGGATATTGGATACAGGCCAGGAACAGGTGCTCATACATTTTTTTTTATTTATTTTTTTTTTAATTATTTTTTTTTTTTTACATGTTATCACTTTCTACGACAAATCCTGATTGTACATGTATAAGTATGAGAACAACAAACAAAAATCTGGTTTTATTCAGCTACAAATCTCGTAAACAGAAAAGCATGTACCGTACAAGCTCCAGTGTCCGGCCCCTCAAGCAGTTTTGCTCTTCCACAGTCCACAAAATCTAACATCTCAAGTTCATTTTAACATCATTATTTAGCCGAAATTCTGAGCTTTCAATTGATGTGCATAACTTGATGAAGAGCGCCTGCATATTTGCGTAATAATCAACGATCGCCGAGGGACATGGGGGCCTAGAAACCGGCCACCTGGCAGCCTCAATAGAGATTGTGTTGAAGCTTATATGAGCTTATTTACGCGCGCGTATTTAACATTAGGGCGTGCCATAGCATGCTCAGGTAAGTGCTCTTTTGTGTGTAAGCCATAGGTGTAAGCTCAATGAGTATATACAATAGCCAGAGCATGTTTTTTTTATTGTTTCAAGTGATCAAGATGGTTGCTAGGTCAATATCATCCTAACCTTCCGAATCAATTCAATACAGAATTGGATACGAACGACCGGTATCAGTTCACGAGCGTAGTGATTGATAATACTACGAGTATTCAAAACAAAAACGGACATCAGTCGTTCTTGAAGTCTTTAGTAAGTTCTCATTGCTCTTCTTCTCTCTTACCATTTATATCTCTCAAAAAGTTTTTTTTCCTTTATCCATCTCGTGTTATCCTTAATTTGTTTTGTTTTCTTCAAATGATAATAATTATATAATAATTCATTTTCTTTACTCTTCTTTAAAAACATAATTTGTTTCACTTGTCATGTTATTTTGTACTGATTATGTATATGAAAAAGGAAATAAAATCAATTCAATTCAAATTCAATTCAATTCAAGAATCTCCTCGGAATCGGAATGTGTATGAAAGGTTGTATCTCACCAGTTTGTGGGTCTGACGTCATATCACAGTAGACTGTAAAGGGTTGTACTCCGTTATCAGTTCCCATACGTAATGATTGATAATACTACGAATATTCAAAACAAGAACGGATATCAGTCGTTCTTGAAGTCTTTAGTAAGTTGGTGAAAAGCCTCCCCGGAATAGGAATGTGTATAATATAATAATAATGACTTATTTACCCCGGGTAGCCACATTCAGCTGTAAGCTAGCTGCTCTTCCAGCGGGTCCTGCATAATATCCAGCTATTATTACCTTTCTCAATTTTTAAATGCCGAGCGCCTGGCAAGAAGGCAAATGGTCCCATTTTTATAAGTTTTTGGTATGACTCGGCCGGGGATCAAACCCACGACCTTCCGGTCATGGGGCGGACGCTCTACCACTGAGCCACACATGACTGTATCTCACCGGTTTGTGGGTCCGACGTCATATCACAGTACACTGTAAAGGGTGTAACTCCGTTATCAGGCCCATCAGGATCCACACTGTAAGAGCCGTCCGTCACATAACCACGTAGTTTCCAAGCAGAACAGGAGGCTAGGCAATAACATAAACCGTTACATTTGCGTTACGTTCACGTGACATATAATAATAATAATAATAATATATGCAATTAATATAGCGCATGTATCCACTCTCGCTGCTGAGTGCTCAAGGCGCTTTACATTATTATTACCCTGGCTTTAGCCAGGCAGCCACCATCACACTTGGCAAATCAAGGAATAAATATTCCTGCCAGGTACCCATTCACCTCACCTGGGTTGAGTGCAGCACAGAGTGGATGAATTTCTTGCTGAAGGAAATTGACGCCATGGGTGGGATTCGAACCTACGACCCTTTGGTTAAAAGGCGAGAGTCACGGCCATTACACCACGGCGCCTCCATGCATTGAAGTAACATATTACCTATCTTTCTATGTTTTCTTTTTTATCAATCAGAGTGGATGTGTTTTGAACCCTTCAAAAATTAATGATTTTGATGTTGTGTCACTTTATTAAACAAAGTTTGAAAAACATTCGATACATCAAACATGATATTAATTTACACAGGAAAACTCAAAGTGATGAATTGAAATTTCGAGCATACTGATCCGTCCTTTGTACTTTTGGATCTTGCATGTAACAAGTAAAAATACCAAATGTTGATGTAACACTTTAGTTTTTAGAGTCCAGATGCTATCACCTATGTTGATTTACGTAGATTTAATAAACATGTGAATTATATTCTGACACGTTCCACAATGCAACAACAACGTGCCACCATGTTGAGCTTAAATCATAAATAGAATGTCTCATCAAATTCAAATAAAAAGTTTTAGACGTGATACCCTTCATAATGAGTGGATTTACATTATCAAAACAGTCATGTTGAATCCAAAAATACATGTACAACGTATAGTCCTATAAATTTATGAAGAAAACTATGTCTATCTTCTGTTCGCCAATGCTTTTGATAAAAAATTGACACTTTTTGAGTGGGTTTTGGACTGTGTTAAGATATCTCCTAACAATTGTTAAAATCAAAAGAATCTCATTAATTGAATAATTCTTGCCTTATCCCAACATGAATAAAAATAATCTCATTAATGCATACCTGGTAGTGATCTGTATCCCTCTATGATCTTGGAAGAAGAAATATTCGTCATATCTGCTTTGAAGGAAAAATAACGATGCAAAATAACGTATATCAGTGCGTAATTTTGCATCACGACATTTGTAGACGATCATTATCAC
Organism: Temnopleurus reevesii; assembly: GCA_036244855.1. Lineage (NCBI taxonomy): Eukaryota > Metazoa > Echinodermata > Echinoidea > Temnopleuroida > Temnopleuridae > Temnopleurus > Temnopleurus reevesii. The sequence continues at coordinate 298 of BQKZ01010301.1, read as the reverse complement.
AGATGGCATATCAACGTTAAATATGAAACTACTTTCTTAAATGAATTAGTTCATAGTCAAACTTTGTAGTCTCAATGGAATATTAAGTCTCCTTGTTTTAGACTATTCGGTGACTAATTCTCTTTTTCGATTGGTTTCCTGTTAGTTGCAAAAGGTTTCTACGACCTTTTCTAGATTTTAGCTTTTTTTCACATCAAGTGTCTATGAGGAATATCAAGATATTCAAACATGTGCAACTTTTCAGAGCACATTTGAGATTTTGCAAATGTTGACGCTATATTTCATTTTCAAATCCAAC
>BQKZ01010300.1:10555-24314 GCA_036244855.1 Temnopleurus reevesii | reverse complement strand
GTCAAAATCCGTCCAGCGGTTCTGAACTTATCGCGGTAACAAGGTCCGGACGGACGCACGGACGGACACACGGACGGACGGACGGACGCACGGACGCACAGACGCACGGACAACCCGAAAACATAATGCCTCCAGCACCACCTTACGGTGGCGGAGGCATAAAAATAATGAATAAATAAATGTTCAAGTCAGGCCATTTTCAGAGGGTTGGTCAGTTGAGGGCTACCAAACAAAAACTTATATAAATTGTTTTATTTTTTTGGGGGGGGGGGGACTTTTTACATAGACTGACGTAGAAAAGCGCTTTGACATACATTGACATATGTTTACATCTCCCCATTTCCAATCTCATTACCGCTAACAAATAATTCCCTGAATCACAGCTGCTTTCGTTAGCTTCACACTGAGACCTTCCCAGTGCATTCATATCAAATATCACTATGAGTAGGACAGAAAAGGGAAATGGATGAAATTAACAGCTCCTCTTCAATTCTTCACAGTGGATGGCATAAAAGCTTATGTTCTGTCAAAAGGCAAATATACGCATGTACAAACACAATATAACTTTTATCGCAAAATAGGGAAAGAAGAGAAAGAAAAAGAAGTTCCCAATGAATTCATATCAAATATCACTATGGATATGACAGATAAAGAAAGTGGATAAAATTAACAGCTCCTGTTCAATTCTTCACAATGGCTGTTATACAGAGTCTCTCCCTTTTTCTTGTTTTCTTTTTCCATACCTCTCACAATCCATGTGTATGTTCTGACAAACGTTAATATGCATGCATGTACAAGCACAGAATAAGTTACATGTATATTGCAAAATAGAGAGAAAGAGAGAGTTCCCAATGGATTCATATCAAATATCACTATGGATATGAGAGATAAAGGACGTGGATAAAATGAACAGCTCCTGTTCAATTCTTCACAATGGCTGTAATACAGAGTGCATTCTATGTGTACTATATGAAGGCAAATATGCATGCATACAACACAAAATAACTTTTATTACAAAATAGAGAAAAGGATGTTCCCAATGCATTCACATCAAATATCACTATGGATATGCCAGATAAAGAAAGTGGATAAAATGAACAGCTCCTGTTCAACTCTTCACAATCGCGGTAATAAAAGGGATGCATTCTACGTTTGTGCTCTGTTAAAAGGTAAATTTACATAGAAGCACTTATTAAGTAACTGTTTTACAGAATAGAGAGAAAGTTCAATTCTCTGGGGAGTTCTCTACTGTAAAAATTGTGTATGGTAGAATGGGATAATTTGTCTGATTTCTTTTGTTAGAGGAGATTCAATATCTATGAAGTTTATAATCATTTTACTAAGCATTCTTTTTGGCTGAAATGAGCATTAATTTTAGCGAATGACTATTTTGGTTTTATGCAGATGCTGTACAAACCACTCTTACTGTGCCTTCTCAAAAATTTGGGGAAACCCATCGCCTAATCGAACCAAATTAAGTGCAATCTTTCTATATAAAGGAATACCGCTTTCTGTGTTGAGACTAAAGGATAGTCCACTTGAGGACTCTGTGTTCTAAAAGCATACATCTATGCACATTTTCACACAGCAATCAACCACAGAGTCGAACATACCATTCTGATCCAGAGGGGTATGCATGACTTTTTTGTTGCGTACTATGTGAAAATATGCAGAGATGAGTGCTTTTAGAACACAGAGTCCTTGACTGGAATCAAGAAATGAAGACTGATTTCCAACTATTTTAATGGGTCTGTACTAAAGGAGGGACTAACCATCAAGCATTAGACTTGAAATGGATTTTAAGCTGAAGATGAAGTGTGTTTACTAATTATCCTTATATCTAAACCTTAACTGAAAAAAAATTATGTTTTGTTAAAACTTCCAGAATACATGTAGGATCTTGGATCAGTCTAGTGGCATGACTGCCCGGTAAGGAAATGAGGAGAAACAAATTTGGGGGTTGGATATGGATACAATGATTTACATTTGTTATCCCTTTTTCAGAACAGAAACAGATCAAGGTAACAATTATATATCATTGCCATAATTTACATCCGTCATATTTGATACAAACTCCAAAATCAATTTCAAGGGTACATATACATGACACCATTCTAAGTAATCACCTTTCTAAATTTCCTTCCTTTTTCACAGAATCAGGTAAGGGAATAATCATCACCGAAAATAGGCCATATCAAGCAATATCTCATGATACCATCAATCAAGTCTCTTGGCACTGGGGAGATTTTCGGTTCTGGAAGCTGAAGTTCATTTACGTAATATTGTCATTTTCTTCTTTGAACACCATCTGAGGTACTTTGTGTTGCATCATAGAAACGCCCCAGGGCTTTATGATAGTTAAAGTCAGTCTGTCATGATCGACAGGACTTCCAGTTGCGAGCGCGAATGGGCGGCGTGTTGCGTTTTGACAACAACGATTTTTAAACATTTCCTTGCTTATGCACCTTGCCAAGCTCAGAAACTCGGAACGCTTCGTACGACTTTCCGCGATGCTTGTTGTCGTCGCGTGTATTTTGATTTGTCCCCTCTTTGGCTTCGATCGTTTCTAAAAACATGCAGAACACATACGTTTGAGACTATTGAGCTGTGAACTAGCGAAATAAAGCTTGCTCACTCACTATTCCAGGTAAAAAAATATGTGATTTTTTTCTGCTCGGCAATCTTCGCAATCAAAATGGCAGCGAACAGTTTGGCTCCTAACCGGAAGTCATGTCGATCATGACGGACTGACTTTAATATCAGGAAATATATAAAATAATATGTAAAACAAACATGATTTATAATGTAAATCCTGGCAAAAAAATAAACACACATGCAGAAATGTCCTTAATCTGAAGCAGGCAGCCCCCTCAGATAGATTTTCACCTGAAACAACTCATAAATAGCACTCTTTCCCTAAACACCCCCCCCCCTCCCTATTTTTCTTGTTTCCCCTTTCAATCAATTTGATTTAATTTGCCTGTAAAAAAATTTAGTTCATCAATAGCAAGGCACTTATAAAGCGCCTCATAAGTGTTATAATATTATCATATCACCAGCACCATCAATGAATATTAATTTGCATTTAGAGTGGTGACTATCTATAAAAAAAAATTATTTTTATCTTCTTCATGTAGGTACACCATTATGAATGACAGAATGGTAATCATTTCATTTGTCCACTCTATTTGCATAATCTTCATAGTGGATGTACCTTCAATCAATCTGATAATTCTTTTCCTGTTGTGTCGGATTTAATTGTGTTGGTGAATATCTACTTCATGTAGTTATAGCCATTATAAATGACAGAATGGTAATCATTTCATTTATCCACTCTCTTCATATAACATGCTCATAGTGGATGTACCTTTAATCAATCTGATAATTCTTTTCCTGTTGTGTCTAATTTAATTGTAGTAGGTGTGTCTGATTGAGTAATAGGACAGTTATAAATAAACACTCACAATATAACTTCCTCTCAACTCAATGCCATTTTCTTCTCTTTCCTGTATTTATACTAATTAATTATACATTCATTCATTCATAAATCAACCTTTTCATTGTCCCAGCTTCCTCTTTTATAGTCAATGCCATTTCTTTTCATCACTATAATTTATAGATTTTTTTACAATAATATTGTAATAACGAGACAGTTTTCGTAAAGTGTATCATACCTTTAGAAAAAGGCCTCTTTCTACAAATGTCCCAGTCACATAGAAGTCCCGACTGAACAAGATTTGATACAATTTTTTTTGTTTGTAGGCAGTTAACCGTGAACTGAACAAGCGTTGTGTTCAATCATGTTGCTTCCCGGCTTGTGTGTGACTGGGACATTAAATAAAAGAGTTATGAAAGAAGAAAAGTAAAATACATAAGAGTTTGAAAAGGTGGGCTTAAACTTTGAAGTAGTGTTTTGAAACGTCGAACAGAATTGTCAGCCTTAAGTGTAGATGGTAAATTATTCAAAAACTCTGGAGCTGCATACGAGGTCTTGGCACAAATGGGCCGAAAAAAAAATCATAATAATAATAAATGGATTGTATAGCCAACTTTCCATCCCAATTAGATGCTCACTGTGCTCATAGCATCAGAGCACAAAATTGATTTATTTGTTAATTCATTGATTCATTAATTCATTCATTCATACAATATTCCTGATTATTTAATCTATCTTAAGAGTTCAATCATTATTATTCAAAGCAACTGAAAATAAAAGTGATTCACATTATATTATCATTGTGTAAATGAAGTAACTTATATCATTGTGTAAATGGAGTAACTTGTATCCTTGCGTAAATGAAGTTACTTTTATCCTTGTGTAAATGAAGTAACTTGTATCCTTGTGTAAATGAAGTTACTTTTATCCTTGTGTAAATGAAGTAAGTTGTATCCTACATGGAGTAACTTGTATCCTTGTGTAAATGAAATAACTTGTATTCTTGTGTAAATGGAGTAACTTGTATCCTTGTGTAAATGGAGTAACTTGTATCCTTGTGTAAATGAAGTAACTTGTATCCTTGTGTAAATGGAGTAACTTGTATCCTTTTGTAAATGGAGTAACTTGTATTCTTGTGTAAATGAAGTAACTTGTATTATTGTGTAAATGAAGTAACTTGTATCCTTGTGTAAATGGAGTAACTTGTATCCTTTTGTAAATGAAGTAACTTGTATCCTTGTGTAAATGAAGTAACTTGTATCCTTGTGTAAATGGAGTAACTTGTATCCTTGTGTAAATGAAGTAACTTGTATCCTTGTGTAAATGGAGTAACTTGTATCCTTGTGTAAATGAAGTAACTTGTATCCTTGTGTAAATGAAGTAACTTGTATCCTTGTGTAAATGGAGTAACTTGTATCCTTGTGTAAATGAAGTAACTTGTATCCTTGTGTAAATGAAGTAACTTGTATCCTTGTGTAAATGAAGTAACTTGTATCCTTGTGTAAATGAAGTAACTTGTATCCTTGTGTAAATGAAGTAACTTGTATCCTTGTGTAAATGAAGTAACTTGTATCCTTGTGTAAATGAAGTAACTTGTATCCTTGTGTAAATGAAGTAACTTGTATCCTTGTGTAAATGAAGTAACTTGTATCCTTGTGTAAATGAAGTAACTTGTATCCTTCTTTTAATGGAGTAACTTGTACCCTTCTTTTAATGGAGTAACTTGTATCCTTGTGTAAATGAAGCAACTTGTATCTTTGTGTAAATGAAGTAACTTGTATCCTTGTGTAAATGGAGTAACTTGTATCCTTGTGTAAATGAAGTAACTTGTATCCTTGTGTAAGTGAAGTAACTTGTATCCTTGTGTAAATGAAGCAACTTGTATCCTTCTTTTAATGGAGTAACTTGTACCCTTCTTTTAATGGAGTAACTTGTATCTTTGTGTAAATGGAGTAACTTGTATCCTTGTGTAAATGGAGTAACTTGTAGCCTTGTGTAAATGAAGTACCTCGTATCCTTGTGTAAATGAAGTAACTTGTATCCCTGTGTAAATGAAGCAACTTGTAATCACATGTAGAGTAAATGATCAGATGTAGAGTCTATTACGAACAAATCACAGTGATTTATGATCAGTTAAATGACAAAGAAGAATGACAGTCCTGCGAAGACTTATATGTGCAGCAAAAAGGTGAGTTTGTACAAGTCGCCTTCTCGCCTTTTCCACCAAAGCATGGTAACTTGGCGATGTAAAAAAAACGCGCACTGCACGTTCAAGCTTCCGTAGGACTGTCATAGATTCTGAAACCTGCAGCGCGTGAGTTTGCATTCATTTTTTATGTGAAGCTATGTTGTGTTGCGAGCACGATGCCATCATCATTTTTCATTTTGCCATAATTAAGCAATTTCTACGTCGATTTTATTCAAACAAACTATGAACATGCTCTGATTTGCAATTGAAAAACTGCATTATGGTAATAATTTTACTGCAGCTCGCAAACAAGTTAAATATCTGAAGCGCTATCTCTCCCAAAACTGATCTATTGGTTTAAGGTAGCAGCACCAAGTGTGAACCTAACTAGTAAAGGAAGAGAAATAAACGAAAATTCATAATTTATATATACATACACACTATAGTCTTACCTGCAATAGTCGGCACCATAACTGACGTGTCCGTATGCCATACTTTCACCGACACACCGAATATTGACGAACGCTGAGGCATCCTGAAGTATTATTCCAATAAATATGTCACTAATCTATGAACAAAACCAGTGCGAGTGATGTGAATTGAGCAGAGACCAATAGGCATCTAGGCTCAATGCTTCGTCATTTCAAATCTATCCAACAGACCAAACTGTTTCATCGTTCCGCAGAGCTAAAATGTGTTGAAACAATCAAACATTCTTGTCTGGCTGATTCAAAGCAAATTATAAATGTAGCATATAGCTTTGTTGTGTGCTATTTAAATGTATATCATCATGAACAGATGGAAAAGCTGTAAAAAATAATCTGCACGAAACAAAGCAGCTTTCATCTTCTAGTTGAAGCAATCATGTTCAAATGTTCAACTTTCATCAAGTTGATCACGGCGAATCAGCCTTAACTCCAAAATTGCAAAGCAGCAAAATCGTTCCAACTTAAAAGGGTACGGATGTTTCCTCTTTAATCCAATGAACTTGAATTCAAAGTAGTCTTGTATCCAAAAGCTCAAAAAACAAAGAATTTTAGCAAAATGTTAACTTTTATTAACATCCAATTAATTTGAGTTCCAACAAGAGCAGAAAGAGCAACAAGCAGCCGAAAATGTAAATGAATGGCAAATTGTGAAATCAAAGATCTAAATTGTGAAATTTTAGATCTAAGATCTAAAATCTAAGATGTGAAATCAAAGAAACATTTAATTTGTTTCTAATCACAATTAGTTCCAAATGTATTCACACAAATCACCTGAAGAAGTGTTAAACAGCATGGTAATTCTAAACTTGTCAAAATCGTGACTAGTCCAATCCATTAATTTGCGATCAGTGTTATGTTTTGTGCCCATGGAATCAGATGTGCGAAAAACTTTCCAGCAAAGTTTATGTTGAAACTGTAAAGCATAAAGCATTGAATTGAAGAACTACAAGATCCTGTAATTGCGATCCAATTGATTTGCATTCCTACAAATCTATATTGATATGCAAAAGAATGGCTAAGTAATGTTGACAAGCTGTAGAAAACTTGCTGGCAAAATATTTACAGCAAAGCAGTCCGGCAAGGTGTTGATCTGGCAAGCTTCTGTAGCATATAATTTCAATCCAATTGATTTGGACTCTGAATTCAATCCTACATTCACACAATGTCCATTACACGAAAGAATCAGCAATTAATGCTGAGTAGTGAGAGAAAACTTGCTGGCATATCATTTACGGCAAAAGAATACGGCAAGGTGTTGATCTGGCAGGCTTCTGTAACCTTTAATTTCAATCAAATAGATTTGGGTTCCGAATCCATTCCTACATTCACACAATTCCCATTTCATGAAAGAATGGCCAATTAATGCTGACAAGTCAGAGAAAACTTGCTGGCATATCATTTACGGCAAAAGAATACGGCAAGGTGTTGATCTGGCAGGCTTCTGTAACCTTTAATTTCAATCCAATTGATTTGGGCTGCGAATTCATTTCTATGAGTACAAACAGAGACCACCTGTGCAGGACGTTACAGGCACACCCCATATAGGTAAATGACTAAGCTGTCACTTAAACACTAATCAATGACTTCATATGACAACAAACATTTCCTTTTCTTTAATCATATTTAAAGGGGTGGTCAGACATCAGATGCAGGGTACCTGTTAAAGGCTTCAGGCATTTGTTTTCGTTTGAAAGATTTCAGTTAAAAGATCTGAACTGCAAGATCATGGGCCTGTAACAGGAGATACGATAAATAAAACATTAATAATTTTTCTAAGGCATACATTTCGCCATAGACTTACGATTGATATATGTTTAATTGCATCTAACATTGCATCTGACAATGGAGACAAGCTACCAGTTAAAGGGATTAGGGCAGTGTCTTACCGGTTCGGTCAAAGACTCATGTGTAGATTTAAGGTGCAAGCAATATAAAATTCATGTGGGATTCATGTAATTCATGCACCTTCGTGTGCATTTTATTACTTTCTCACTATTTATCACTATGGGTGACTGTGGTTTTCACATATAGCAGCTCAAAAACTTTGGAATTGCATGACAGCAAGTGCACATCCAAATATCTCTCTCCATGAATAGTTTCCAATCTTATTTAAAAACACATCCTTTATGCTAACTTCCCCAAAACCTAGTGCAGTTGAATATATCAAGTATAGTACAGTCAAACCTTGTTATAAAGAGCAATGATATAACAAGCTCTCGTTATAACAAGCTAATTTTCTGTTCCCATCTCTTTGTATTTTATTGTATTTTGACCCTGATATAACAAGGTTTCAATATTAAGAGGTAATTCCTCTGGTCCCAACGACCTCGTTATAACGAGGTTAGACTGTAATTGTATTTTATAAGTCTTTGTATATTATCATCATTATGAGTGATTATGGGCAGGTGTGGGTATACACAGACATTTAAAGTGTACCAGCAAAAACAGTTTCTCTCTACAGTCTGCAATAGTAGATCAGGAATGAAATGTGTAATTCATGTAGCTTCATGGTGTGACCAGCACAATCTTCATCATGTCCTTCTCGGCCTACCATCCTTCTATGTTAAGTCAAACATTTACATATTAAACTATTTCCGAAAAATTAAGTGGGCCATAAACAATAGTACCGTACGCTATGTATTCAATTGTGCAAACACAACAATCGCAAGCCAGTTCCATTACAAAGGACCATTGAATTTGTGTTTGACTTAATTTTTCGAAAATAGTTTATATCGTGTTAGTCAGTAGTTTCATTAAATGGCATGCAATCATATGACTGTTGTATGGAAGCAAAGACCAACATAGAAACAAGTAAATTGGCAAACAATTCAAATGCTATTTTGTAAACTTTATTCTAAAAAGGGCTCGTTTTCTTTCAATACTTTGAAAACACATGTTGCGTATAACATTCTAAAAGCTTGTCCCATGCTTGCCTGACATAGCAATAAATTGCTTTTGAATGGAACCAAACAAAGTTAAAGGAAAATGGGACAAGTACTCTACCATGTTTGTAACAATAACTAGCAAATCATTTGTGTAATGCACATTCAATGCCCATGATGAGGAGATGGTCATTGAGATAAGATACAATATCCTTTACGGTGCGTTATAATAATAGTAATAATAATAATAATGTTTTATTTACCCAGGGTAGCCACATTCAGCTGTAAGTTAGCTGCTCTAAGTTATTATTCTCCTTTCTTAAATGCCGAGTGCCTAGCGAGAAGGCAGATGGTCCCATTTTTAAAGGTCTTTGGTATGATCCGGCCGGGGATCGAACCCACGACCTTCCGTGCATGGGGCAGACGCTCTACCACTGAGCCACACATGACCGGTTACCTTCTTTACTACTAGATACTCCTAGATAATCCTAAGTTGTACACAAGCCTGTCTATAGATGGCTCTCTTTACTCAAATGCTTTCCTAAGTTACAGAGAAATGAGAAGTTATTCACAAACTCTGATCTACTGAACATGCATACTTTTGAATGAGAATGCATATTCCATTTTAATTACTCCATTTTTCTCATATGCTGCCATCCCAATCTTGATGCCTTTCTCTTTCTTTCTCTCTCTCTCTCTCTCTCTCTCTGTCAATACTTTATTGTTGCCACTCTGTTTTCATGCAGCTACAGTACTCTATCCCCTCTCCATACCTCTCTCTCTCTCTCTCTCCCTTTCTCTTTCTCTCTCTGCATGAATCTAACATTTCCCCTCCCCTCCCCTCTCTCTTCCTCCTTCCCTTTTGCCCCTCCCATTTTTCCCACTTTTTCTTTTTCTCCCCCATATCTTGTTTTTCTTTCTATTTCCTCATGTACCTTTCCTCAGTCTCACTAAAAAATGATAAATAATTCATACAAACGGGCTCCTAAAACAAACTCCTCTTGCTATTAATGAAAACCTTTCATGTGACTTATTTAAACATATCTGTTGTTTTCATTTCTTTGTTCAAACGGTAAAACTTATTTTGATCGATCAGCCATTTTTTATCACTTTTTATAATGCACTGCCCCCCCCCTTTCTGTTAGATAATAAGCTTTGCTGCTCAGATATTAAGCACTATTAATTTATGTGTTATTCTTAATATGGAAATGTTATTATTTCTGTTGCAAAATCATTATAATTTAATGTTCAAATTGTGATGTTATTAAGATAAATCGTATCAAATCAAATCAAATTAAAGGAGAGGTATCTCTGAATATTTGGACTTATCTTTTATTATGACCAACAGATTGATTAATATTTTTTTGGCGAAATGACTGCTTTAAAGAGTAAACATTTTTCTATTAATAAAACAATTGTCATCTCACCATGCTGAGTTAATCAGGCCCTTTAAATCCCTGGGCATGATTCATTGAAACCCATTCATAGCGCTTAAGCTGAACGGTTTTCATAATTAATCTCTCAAATCATACTTGAGATTGTTAGTACAGGAAGTATTGCATTACATTCATATTTCTGCACCGTCTCACTGTACATTATCAGTGCCAAGCTAACTGGGCTTCAGGGGTGATTGCTAAGTCCATATGGTGCAGTCACATATTTGCATTAAAGGCATTCTTTAAAGGTAGAATACTTCTTTTGCAGCCTAAAATTTGACTTTCCAAGATTGTTGTGTTTAAGAGTACTAAATGTTAGAACTTATCACCAATCAATTAAGCACAAAGATTGGTCATGATAGACGCATTTATAGTTATTCCAATAATAATTCTTCTATTCGGGCCTCGAACTAATTGACCGTGCGTTCAAAATTCAAAACAGCCGTTAACTCCTCATTGACCAATAGCGCAAGAGTCTCTCTCAGTGCGTATTCCGCATGGTGTGGCAGTGTATTGAAGTGCGCACTGCATGTGCTCTTATGTTTTGTGTGTGTGTGTGGTACCGGAATACGCTATGAGTATCGCGATACCGTTGGTGTCAAGATGAATTATGATAGAATAGATTTTTATTTGAATTAAATATTCTGGACTACATTCGACCAAAATACTTCATAGAGGTTATTATTTTGGCATATCTGAGGTACACAACAAGTTGTAAGCATAACCGTTATGTGTGCAAATGTAGTTTTTTACCTTTAAAGACTTGATCTGGGCCAAAAGAATCTTCCTCTAATCAAAGGCACAAAAATCAGTTGAACAGATTAAAAAAAAAACCAGTTAGATCACTGGTGACTTTGTTATTCATTATCCAATTTACTCCAAGCTTTTTTTTTTATCTATTGGTCTGATTTTTGTTCTTTTAATGAAAGCAAGAATTTTCTAGCCAATGAGACCCAGCCTTTCAGAAAGCCAAATCATTGCAAAACTGGTTCACATGTATGCGACCCTCCTGATATTTTTTTAAAAATAAGAATGTCTGAAGGTATGACAGCCGAAATAAGCACAGTAAGTAAAAAGAGTAATTTAGTTAAGCGCTCAGAAAACGCATGATTTGGGGCAAATAGAATGATCACACTGTACTCTATGCAATGATTTATCAGGGCATACACTGGACTGATGAAGTTGTAAAAATCAAGTAATTCATGTTTTGGCCAAAGGTGTGAAATAATTATCATTGCACCAGCAAATTTTACTTCAATTCTAGACTATATTAGCTATTGCCTAATATGGAGCATCAAAATAAAAGCTAGCTGAGTCAGCTATTCCACCATATGTATATTGTAATGATGAAAATGTACATCTTCAAACTATAAATAAATTATGCATGCTTGTACATTCTATTGCCAGCTGGATGCAGTTCTCATATTGTTGAATGAAATTAGATTAATGACTAATCAATTACAATAGCCTTTGTAGAACACTGGCTATTAAGTCTGAAGACTGCAATAGGATGGATTATTAATATATGGTTGCTGTAATTTGTAGTAGTTCAGTAGTAGTCGTAGTAATACTAGTAATTGTGGTTCTGACTCTAGCCTTTCAACCAGAGGGTCATTGTTTCGAATCCCGACCATGGCATCAATTTCCTTTAGCAAGAAGTTCATCCACATTGTGCTGTACTCAACCGAGGTAAGGTGAATGAGTACCTGGCAGGAATAATTATTCCTTGAAATGCTTGAGTGCTTGCGGCGACGAGCTAAAGCCAGGGTAACAATAATGCAAAGCGCCTTGAGCACTCCGAAGAAGAGTAGATACGTGCGCTATATAAATTGCATATATTATATTATTATTATCATTACATAATTGGAATGTTTATCAAAATGTATGTAAACTTTGTAACGCACTTAGAGAAAATTCTATTTAGTGCTATATGAATATAGACTTCTTATTATTATTTCTATTCATATCTATGCATGCTTCTTTCCAACTAACACAGTTACATGGTATTCCTTCTACAAGTCACTAACAATTAAAGTACAATATTTAGAATCCGGTCTGCATACATTACCTGTTGCTATGTCAGGCAAGCATCGGGCAAGTTTTTTCGTTGTGAAGAACAACATTTGATTATTGAGAACTCATAAAAATTTCATTTTCTACTAAACTTGTCTATTCAAGATATTTATTCACTTTACCCTACAGAATGGAAACAGCTGTATCAAAATCATGTCTGTTTTTTTGAAGAGCAGGTTTTGAGCGATCAGAACAACTGACTTAATCTGATCAGTAATATGGACAATGTATTGCTTTCAGAAATTAGGTCAATTAGTCATCACTGTGAGCGGACAGGACAAAGGATTTTGGAAAAAGTAAAAAAAAATTATCATTCAAGCATTCACAATATAGCTCAATACACACAAAAGAAAGTACAATGGAAACTCGGTATAGATAAATATCTGGAGGCGTCGTGGTGTAGTGGTCATGACTCTCGCCTTTCAACCAGAGGGTCGTAGGTTCGAGTCACACCCATGGCATTAATTTCCTTCAGCAAGAAATTCATCCACATTGTGCTGCACTCAACCCAGGTGAGGTGAATGAGTACCTGGCAGGAATCTCTATTCCTTGAAATTCCAAGTGCGCTGGTGGCTACCGGGCTAAAGCCAGGGTAATTAATGCAAAGCGCCTTGAGCACTCAGCGATGAGAGTGGATACATGCGCTATATAAATTGCATATATATTATTATTATTATAAAGAGGTATAAAACCTGATCTCAGCTCTAAATAACTTATTGTTTTTTTAACTCTGCTATGAAGAGATTACTATTCTAACAAGGTATTTTCGATGGTCCCAAGCACCTTGCTATACTCAGTTTCCAATGGTACTCTCAATATCCATTGTGTGATGCCTGTTTGACATATTTCCACAGAATAAGAGGGAGGGAATTTTCCTTGTGTATCTACTGTAGCTAATGTTTCCTTTGTCCTAGTTCTTTGTCTTCTACTTTAGTGATTTCATTCAAGCATTCACAAGAACTTGATACACACAAATAGAAAGTACCCCCAATATTCATTGTGCGATGTCTGTTTGACATATTTCAGCAGAATATTATAAGAGGAAGGAATTTTCCTTTGTGTTTATCTAGATAGTGTGAATGCTTGAATACAGTTGTTTATTTTGTCCAAGTTTTTTGCGCTTTCTGCTCACAGTGATTAGTCATAGATCATCCCAAATCTCTGCTAATCTAGTCCGTGATTAAAAATAACACTTTGGAAACAATGGGCAGGAGAAAATAATAGCTCTATGTTCTGCGGACGTAGCACAATGGAGA
>BQKZ01010300.1:0-10367 GCA_036244855.1 Temnopleurus reevesii | reverse complement strand
CCTCTTTGGGCCCCAAGCAGTTGACAAGCAAAATACTTTCAAATGCAATATTATATTGTACATAAATTTAGACACATTCATTGAATTTCAGGGATATTTACATACTAACGGGTTGTCATTTTAATATCATAAAAGATAATTGTACAAAAGTCTATGGGCATTCGAATGAAAGAAAAGTCTAGCGAATTCATGGTCGTGAAATGAGCAAAAATAAAACCCCACTGAAAATTTGAGCCTTAAGTAAATGTCATCCACTCAAATTTGGAGCCCTCCCCCAACTCTGACTGGGGGCCCAAGCCCCTAAAGACCCCCCCCCCCCAATCCTCACACACAGTTCATGCATGCAGCAATCAGTGATCGATGTACAGTAATATCACAACTTCCGTTAATTTCTCTAGGTTCAAATAAGCCAGTCTATATTGCCTTGAGCAAGTCCCCCTTCTTTGTGATTTATTTAAAGATAAATGATTTTCTAATAAAACTTACCTCGGACAGAAACTGAGACAAATACTTGAAAATCCAGCTTGCTTCCTTATTCGTTCACTCATCACCTGGGAGTCCTCAAATTGGCAACGCTGCTTTTATCAATGCTGTTTACTGTTTTACTGCAACACCACATCAATCCTCTGTGACAGAAAATAATAGAGAACATTTAAAATGATGAGTGCAATATTCCTTGGGAACGATTGATCGACTTGAGTCCTCAAATTGGCAACTCTGCTTGTATCAATGCTGTAAATTGTTTTACTGCAATACCACATCAATCTCCTGTGACAAAAAAAAAGAGACAGAACAATTGAAATGATGAGTAGAATCTTCCTAGTACGACCCATCCTAAGCTTGGAGTCATCAAATTGGCAATGCTGCCTTTATACCACATAAACCTCCCATAACAAAATGAAACAGAGAACATTTACAAGGATGAGTAGAATATTCATTGTGAACAGAATGGAAAAAGGATTTTTGAAAAATTAAACAAATTCCTTCGAACCTTCCCAATATCTTCATGAACATAATGAAAATGCTTCCCTTTTCATTACAAATGCTTCCCTTTTCATTATGCCATACCTGTTTGACATTTCTGCACAGAAAAGGGGGAAGTCAATTTCTTTTGTGTGTATCTCTAAATTAGAAATACTTGAATGAAGATGTTTACTCTGTCCACTGGTAACATCTGCAATATTGATGGTGTTTGTTGAGCACTTCACATACAACATAACTCTCCTATGACAGAAGAAACCGAGAACATTCAAAATGATGAGTAGAATATTCCTTGTCCGACCACTCTATGGCTTGGAGTCTTCAAATTGGCAACATTGCTTGTTTTAAAATGGTTTGCTGATCACATCAATCTACTTTGACAGGAAAAAACATATAATATTGATACTGATAGAATATCCCTTGTCCGACCATTCCTACGCTTGGAGTTATCAAATTGGCAACCTCTATATGAACGGTGCTTGCTGCTTCGCTGCATTCAGCACCACTCTCCTTTGACAGAAATCACATTGAAAACAATCGGAATGTGGAGCAAAACCTTCCCTGTCCGGCTACTCCTCTGCTTGGAGTGCTCAAATTGGCAACGCTGCTTGTATCGTTGGCTGTACTGCCTGAAAGGAGTGAAAATCTGATATGATAAGCAAACGGTTTCACAGTACCCGAAGAAATCTTTCTTGGGTGGTCCTGAAAATGATGTACACACTCTCTACATTTGTGTAAACATTATTCTCACCCTTTTTGGAAGAAATCGTGAGAACATTTTCAAAATTTTAAAATTTAGTGACATTATAAACATAATGGAGACTGTACAAAATACATGTATTACCATCCCTCATTTGACCATACTCTTGCGGAATGTAGACAAAAGTTATTTACTCTCCTTTTTATTCAAGAAAGACCCCCTCCCCCTCCCATTTTTCTTTTTTGTCAACTCGCCAGTCAATGTAATTTATAACCTGTCAACTTTTCTTTTCTTTTGGAAGGTTATGTGAGCTCACCTGAGATTGTGCAGAAAATTCAAGAATTTTACCACTGCACCCCCCCCCCCCCCCCCCCCCCCCCCCCCCCCCCCCCCCCCCCCCCCCACCCCCAATTGGCAAATTCTGGATACACCCCTGCTCATTGTGAAGTGCAAGTATGCTTCACTGCATTCTGAAAAACTTGATGAGTAAATTTTGGATAAACAGGGTCTCCAGGTCAAGAGTAAAAAGGAAAAAAATCTTGAGGTGCGGCATTATTTAGACACTACACTGGGAAAGACTTTTCAATATAATTTGGTAAAAATAAACAAAGGTCTCAATGCAAATATAAGCAGATTGAAACAAATTTGGTCAGTTTTGTCCCTTTTCACCAGTGCCTTTCCTGTTCATCCCATTTTAAAGTACAGTAAGTGTATGGAATATTGACCATCAAAATTGTGAAGGAATTACAGAATTCAATGGGTATGTGAACCTGCTCTCAACCCTGCTTTGGGGAAGACCTTCCAGTCTCTGGTAAAAATAAACAAAAATCTCAAAGCAAATATAACTAGATTTAAACAAATTTGGCAAAAATTGTTCCTCTTCACCAGTGCCTTTCCTGTTCATCATATTTCACAGTAAAGTGAGTGCAAGCATGGACTTACTTCAGATGGAATATTGACCATCAAAATTGTGAAGGAATTACAGAATTCAGTACAGTCAATGGGTTAAGATGGCCAGTTCTTGGAAGAAGAGATCCCAACCGTTCCGTAATATGCATGAGATGTATTTTCATCTAACTTTCATGAAAAGTGAATGGCTATTGTTGTCATGTTTTCTCTCACTTTTGTTCGGCTGTTGCATAATGTTAAGAAATCTTTGTAAAGCGCTTACAGAAAATTTTATTAAGCGCTATATAAATACAGATTTATTATTATTAACACTTTTAAATTTCACCTCAGAATGGCTGGCTTATTTGCTGGTGAGCCAGAAGTGTTTTCTTTAAAAAAATATGTTTGCATATCTCCTATTATGACACAAAGTAATGAAGATCTTCAATTAGTCCATCTCTTTTTTAGTCCATAGTCCAGTTAAGGACTCTACATTCTAATAGCACCCATTCATACACATTTTCTTACAAGTCCTGAACACACAGGGACTTCACAGCAAAAAAAACACAGAGTCTCACAGACCCAAGATCAGGCCTTCACAGAGGAGCAATCAGAGGAGTATGTGAGTTGAGTGCTGTGTAGTACCAATGTGTTCAGGGTAAGAAAATGTGCAGAGGTGGGTGCTATTACAAGTAGAACACAGAGTCCTCAACTGGGCGGTGTTTCACCAAATCGTTCTGAAAGTTACGCACGACTTTCAGAAAGACTGGGGTATGTTAACGAGTGCAAAGGTGCGAAAGTTTCTAGATTATTCAGCACAAGAACTGATACCAGTCGAACTTAGAGTCGTTCTTAAAGTCTATCTTATCTTGGTGAAACACCACCGTGGATTTATGCATCAGGTTTGTTGTACTTGCGAAGGAAGTGAGATTGCAAACTTTGAAGATGGAGGATGACTCAAACCACCCACATGAGCAGATATCTTGTCAACATCTGCTTGAAATATGTAATTGGTTGATTACCATGGCAACCATAGCTCCAAACAAGACTTAAAGGATGAGTGGACGTGTGCCTGGGGATGAGAGTGGATGAGAGGGGAGGGTAGGGTGAGGGGGGAGGGGGTATAGAGATGAAGAAAGTGAGAGGCAAATGGACAAGAGTGTGATATCAGGGGAGGTGAGTAGGAAGGTAGAATGGGAGGGGTGATAAAGGAAGAGATTTGGGAAAGATAAGAGAGAGAGAGAGAGAGAGAGAGAGACAGACAGAATGGGAGCAGATGGTAGATATAATATAGGAATGGACAAAGAGGGGAAGAAAGAGGGGAAGAAAGAGAGGGACGGGTGGACAGGAGAGCAGTATAGGGTGAGAAGAAAGAAAGGTAGAGTGGAGGAGTGGTAAGGGAAAACATTGGGAAATAGAGAGCGGGAGAGAGAAAGAGAGAGGGAAAGAGAGAAAGCGTGAATTCAATGTTTTAATAGACAGTAAATTCAATTGAATTGAATTGAGATGGTTTGGAGCAGATGATATAAAAACATATCAATTTCTTAGAAATTGAAGAAGAGGATGACAAAAATGAAAGATCATATGAGAAGGAAGATTGGGAGAAGAATATGAGGAATGAAGGAGAGGATTGATAAAAGGGGATTAAGTAGGTGGCAGAAGGGAAGCAAAAGGGAAGCAAAAGAGAAGAGAGGTAATAGGTAGAAAGATGAGGTAGGGAAGAGAGCAAATATATTAGGAAGATCGATGTGGAGAGTCAGAGAGATGAGGAGACTTGAGTGGGGAACGTTTTAATGTCAGGGGCATATGAAGAGCAGATGATTGACCCCTCACCCCCTAACCAATCCTATATATATCATCCTAGGAAACTGAATATAAATATCTGACAAGGGGCTGTGTTCTAGTGGGTCTCTTGTTTCTTGTTATTTTTATGAACATTACAAAAATATCTCCTAAAATGCATTAAATTGAAAAGTATATGCATACAATAAAACACAATCAATTGTTCTGCAAGAATCGTCATGAAGGAGGAATGCAGACTAGCACTAAGTAAGAAGACGAAGACACAGGAAATCAATCAAGACAAATTCCACACAGCTGTTCTCATCACTATTTGTAAATTGAAATGGCCATACTTACCTCAATTATAATTTGTTTGGTTTATGGTAGTTCAAGGCCAAAATTCTACACAACAGCTAAGTATGCCTATAGCGATACTTCAAAACGAAAAACAAGTTTCCCGCTATTAATCACACACCGCTCACTCATCCAAGTTTCCTTCCACTGCTGAAAGGGGGAAACCCCCCATTGATTTCTACCCCTCGTTCAGTCACACACGAACACATCACCATCAACTTTTCTTCAAGAATCCATAAAAATAGCCATCCTTAAAACAGCTTTTCCCGCACTTTCAAAAGACTTACACTGAAATAGAAATGAGAATAACTTACCTTTAATTTTAATCCACGGTTCACGAAAGCATCTGGTCGAATGAATAGCTTTATATTGCCAAGAAAGGCAAAAGTGAATTGTGATTTTCAAGGTTTGTGCGCACGGTGGTTGCTGGTGTTTGGCAAGATGTAGTGTCCGAGAAATGAGGGACTGTGAAGTTCAGAAGATAGTCTGCCAACACAGACCTGTAGTGTATTTCGTTTCACCTATAATACTAGATTTCTTATGTCTAAACACGTATAGCACGACTTGGACAATCAACTTATTAGTTACGTTTTAAAAAAATGACGTGCTCCCCTTTACAAATACCTTTAGTAGCAGTTTCTCTCTCTAGCAAACATTAGGAAATGAATTATCTAAGTTAGGACTGTACTTACAGACTAGCCAGACAAGCGCAGCAGGTTGCGGAGAGCAGGGTCAATTTCACGAAGGCCACAAAATCCAGGCAAAAAAAATCCACTGCCCCCAAACTCGAAAAACAACATGAAAATAATTTCAACCACCTGTATTATTTAGAAAGGAAATAAATTTATACCGTTTAAGAGGATTAGTAGTGTTGTCGTTGTCCTAACACAGCTCGTTACGATGTTCAATTGACCTGAAATGTTATATCCACCCAGGTCTGAATACACCTGTGGGGGCTTTACAAGAGAAAGACGTGAACACAAACTGACTGACAAGATTGGCACATGTGTAAGTTCAGCAAGAGTTTTTCTACGTTAAACTTCTTTCGTGGCGGTTCTGTGTAAAACGCCCATCTGGAAACACCTTATCATGGTGCGTCATCGTGGGAGCTGAAATAAGTGATGAGAGATGGAAAGTTTCCGAACAAATGATGATTTATGATGATGGAAACATAATAGGTATATTGCAGTTTCTAAGAATTTGTCCTATATTTTAGCCATACATCCTCCCAGTAGTTTGGGGGTAATAGTCATGAATCTCCCTCTCCTCGATAGAGCGAAATTGACTATACCATCTTAGGGGGTGTTGTTCAAAAGTTGCAATTGATCGCAAGTTGCAGTTAATTTGCAGTTAATTTTGAACAACACCCCCTAATTGGGTTATCTGCATTAGAAAGGTAGAGAGTGCAGCTTTTTAATGAGTGCAAACACTGGGCTACTGTGTTTGAGTTTTGAAATATTAGATCGAAATAATAATAATGATAATGAACGGCTTTTATATAGCGCTTATCAACTCTTCATGAGAATTATCTAAGTGCTCTACAATTGCAGCAGTATTACCCTGGCTTTAGCAGTGCAGTTATTAGGCACATAAGCCTTTTCGAGGAATAAATTTATACCAACCTATTTATATCACCTGGTTGGAGTGAATCCCAATGTGGATTTCTTGCTGAAGGAAATTAACGCCATGTGTAGGATTCGAACCTACGACCCTCTGGTTGAAAGGCGAGAGTCAGAACCCCTACACTACGGCTCCTCCATAGCAATAACAATAAAAACTAAAAAAAAGTGCCCGATAACTAGAAGGGTTGAAGATCCAACGTACCCCACCAACGTTACATTTCTTGATATTTGATCACACCTCCTCATAAATTTGTGCGTTTGACACACACACACACACTCCCTCTCTCCTTCTCTCTCTCCCTCTCTCTCTCCCTCTCTCTCTCTCTCCTTCTCTCTCTTCCTCTATCTCTCTCTCTCTCTCCCTCTCTCTTTCTATCTCTCTCTCTCTCTCTCTCTCTCCGAACTCTGATCAAGATCATATTGGATATTAAATACGTTCAGATTTGGGAGGACAGGTTCAGATTATTGTAGTTGTTTAAAGTGAAATAAAACTTTCCTTATATTGGCTTAGCAAATCCAACATTACATTTTAAAACCATTCATCAACACACACACACACACACACACACACACACACCTAAATCAGCATATACGACACATATACACATCAATCAATTCAAACGCATGGATTTATCCATCAACATGAATACACACACATGGTGACACACGCACACACACACAAATAATCCATACAGATGCATTTATCAACAAGAAACACACACATAAAACATACATGGAATTAGCATCGCACATACACTCACACACCTATATCGTCTCGGTCAATACACAAGAGGCAGAAGCGCACACACCATTATACACACTCCAACCCACACACACACTCAAACATACGCAATGACGCACACACACTCGAGTACACACACAAACACTCACACGCACACATACGCACACGTTCACACACAACTACATCCAGAAAATAACGGTCGTTCGACAAACCAATTATCGAAACCTTGCCTGATTACATTACATCCTAAATTCAATCAAAGCGCAATTATGGCTACGTAATGCTTAAAAATTGTGACACCATGATTAAATAATGACAAAGACAATGTTATTATACATATATATTATAGTTTAATATAAAACATTAAACAAAAATTGTATCATAAAACATAAAACATATTCTTCACGATACCGTTGTATGAATATAGCCTGCTTATGAAATCAATAGCACCGTTATAATTATGAATATATATACGTATATAGAGAGAATTAAATCAAAATGATACACGAATTCCAATCACCGTAACAAAGTTGTAATTTGACATTTTTACAGAAATATAGGTAAATACAAATTGGACCATAATCGTGTTTTCCAAATGATGACTTTTTTAAACAGCATTTTGAGGTTTATTTTTCCGCCGGAAAACGAACCCTGCGTAAATAGTATTCACCTCGAGCTACTCAAATTTCAGTTATATATAAAATGAAAGACCATTGTTTATATATACATATAAAAAAATAATAATATTATATCGTCCGTGTTTTCACTAAGTGACGGGAGCCAAAGTGTACTATTGCCTGAGGATAAAGAAATTCCTACATCGCGCTAATAGGCGGGTTTACTAGTTTTTTTTATACTAATAGATGCAAATTTTATGCATGCCTCTAACACAAAGGTTGTTCTAGACAACTAGAAAGCTTGCCCGAGGCTTGCCCGACATAGCAACAAGTAATGTATGCAAACTGGATTCCAATTATTGTAGTCTTATTGTTATCAACCGGTCTATGGAATACCACGTAACTACGTTAAACGCACATACATTTGAATATATAAGTAAACCCGCCTATTCAGCAGGCATCCCATCGAACAACGTGATATTGAAGGACACGTTTCAATAGATTTGTAACTCATTTGGTGTAACAAGAACCTCTGGCTCCCGTCCCTTCGTGGAAACACGGACGATATGTATACTAACTAATTTCCTAATACAAACACAATTTGATTATAAATATTACCAAATATAATTCACACTTGATATTCATTAATTATTGAATAAACTAGAGACAAAAAAATTATGAATATATATTTTGGTTGATAATAATAGTAAAGTTACAAACTTTCATGTTGGAGAATCATTAATTGCTATTCATTAATTACTACATTAATAAACTTGAGACAAAAATAATAAATGTATATTTTCGTTGATAATACCAATAACAATAAAGTTTCAAACTTTCTTGTTGGGAGAGACATGGGAAGTTAGCACCGATGTCAATTTTTTTTGGCAAAATTGGACTGTTTCATACTTGTGTTTAGTATAGAACACGATATAAGCTATTTCCGTAAAATAAAATGGGGCATGCATAATGGAGCCGTACGCCGTGCATCGAAATATGCACACAACAATCACAAGCCGGTTCCGATTTGAATAACATTACAAAGGAGCATTGA
Source organism: Temnopleurus reevesii (assembly GCA_036244855.1). NCBI lineage: Eukaryota > Metazoa > Echinodermata > Echinoidea > Temnopleuroida > Temnopleuridae > Temnopleurus > Temnopleurus reevesii. Next base: position 1,627 of record BQKZ01010300.1, on the reverse strand, counting down.
ATTGGCGTTCGACATAATTTTACTGAAATAGTTTATATCGTGTTACAGATAGATGGAAAAAAAGAAGAAATCAGCCAAAATACAGGATTATAAAAAATTGGGTTACAGCATCAAAGTACCTTCTCAAAACGTTATATTTACATAATTTCTACTACACATTTCTACTTTCGAAAAATTAGGTGGGGTAGCATTTTCAACCATCTTCTTTTATATTGACCTGCTCACAAAGTAAAGGGATTGTGATGTTCCTGTTTGATATTGACTGAAGGCACAGTTGATTTTTTTTCCACATTGGGTTTTTCAAGGGACGTGAAGATATGCGAACTCTGACGCTGATGGCGGTCTTTCAAATAACTCTCGCTCAGTCTGGTGCCGTGGATATCGGTGGGCGGATCTATACTGGCGTCTAGATAAAGAAGGGAAAAAAAGGAAAAGGATTATAAAGACTAATATAGACAAGAATAAACAGGTGGAATAGCAGGGGAAGAAGAAGAAGAAGAAGAAGAAGGAGAAGAAGAAGAACAACAAATGATAACAGAAGGAGGAAGAGGAGAGGAAGACCGATTGACAAAATAAGAATGATAAGGACATGAAGGAGGAGAGAGAAGAATGAGAAGAACGAATGGTGAGAAAGGAGGAGGAATTTATGAGAAGAATAAGGGGAAAGAGGAGAAGGGGAGGAAGAAGAAGAAGAAGAAGAAAAAAAAAAAGAAGAAGAAGAAGAAAAAGAAAAAAAAGAAGAAGAAGAAGAAGAAGACTTTGACTTTTTAAATGAAATTTTATTTACAATTGAGTCATCAAAAAATTAAATTACAAAGTAAAAGATTAATAAAAAAATAATGTAGATTTCAATCACAGATCACAGTAATAGAAGCAGAATGTCATAAAGTTGAATTAAGGATATTATTATTAATCATATGCAACAGAATTTCAGAGACAGAATAGAAGAAGAAGAAGAAGAAGAAGAAGACGAAGAAAGAAGAAGATAAAGAAGAAGAATAAGATTATGATAATGATTGTGATGATGAAGATGATGATGAAGAAGAAGAACAACAACAACAACAAGAAACTAGAAATATGAAAAAGTAATTGTACGAGTTTAGCAGGGAAGGAGTATATGCAAAAGCAGATAAAGGCGAGGGGACGGTAAAACTCTCAAAATATGATAAGGAAAAAATATATGAAGAAGAATTAGAAGGAGGAAATATACGGGAAGAAGAGAAGAAGAACAAAAGATAGAATTAATAAGAATAAGGAATATGAGCAGAAGAGATAAGAAGCAGGGGGAAGAAAACGGAGAAGAGAAAGAAGAAGGAGGAAAGAAAATATAATAAATAAAATAATATATATAATATATAAATAAATAAAAAGCATGACAGTAATTGTGAGTATAGGAATGTAGGAGATGCTAATAACACTATAAACTATTGTCGAAAATAAAGTCGGTCGAAAGAGAATAGATCAGTTCGCCGTGAATAGAACTGTGCGGACACAACAATGAGAAACCGGTTACGATTTGAATAGCATTACAAAGAACCATTGAAATGGTGTTCGACTTTATTTTTCGAAAATAGTTTACATCGTGTTTAATAAAGCAGGGAAAACCGATAAATCACTGGAAACGAGT
>BQKZ01010299.1:0-18505 GCA_036244855.1 Temnopleurus reevesii | reverse complement strand
AAGCCAAAATACTGATTTTTTCAACATTAGTAGATAAATTAGATAAACAAAACAAAAAAGTTTGAGGAAAAATGAACAGTTATTGTGAAAATTCTGAATTTTAACAAAAAAACTGATGAAAACAATAAACATCATTATAGACCAATTGGCAACTTTAAATGACACCAGTTATTACCAGCTATACCATGTTATCATGTTCATATAAGAAAATTGTGAATATATGCCTTTAGATTGATGATATTAATTAAAATTTTGAAATAATATGAAACTCTATTGTTTTAGTATATGAAATTTTCAGGTTAATACAAAAAATAGGGAAATATTAAAATATTTATTTCGTTCAATTTCTTTATGAATCTGAATATACGAAGATTTTTTTTTTATTATTATCGGTATTTATTCTTATCTATGGACAAAGGCTTAATGGTGAACGAGCCATTATCTAATCACCAATGTCACCAAATTTGCAAACTTGTCTAGTGATTTTGGCATTGTTTGCATCACTTTTTATATCATTAAAATTTTTCTTTTTTCTTTATTCGATCTGCAACAACCCAACGATATCAGCACATATCATAACAACTACTCAAAGCGATTTCACAAGTATTACCCAGTCACTGAATCGCAATTTAAGCCTCGCATCAAGGTAGCCAAATAGGTGCTTACATCATCAGATGGTGTGTTGCTTTCTCAAATCACACACAGGTAGAGTGCAGCTTTATGGATAAATTTCTTGCTGAAGAAATTAACGCTATGGTTGGGACTCGAACTGTGGCCCTTTGGTTGAAAGGCGGAAGCCAGGTCCACTACACCACAATGCTTCCACTTGTATTGACTTGTATTGAATTCTTGTGTGCTTGTACAGCATCATGTGATTCTGATTTCAAAAGAATGTTCAATCAAAATGATTTTATCGCTTTCTTACTATTTCACAGTTGAACTGAAGACCATGTAAGTGATCTCAACATGGACTTGGTCTCCAAGGAAGTAGGACCAGGTCCTCAGTCCTACAAGATGCAGGATTGCTGTTACCTCTTTTTGAAACAAAGTGATCTCAACATGGACCTAGTCTTCAAGGAACTAGGACCAGGGCCTCAATCCTACATGATGCAAGAATTCTGTCATCTGTATTTGCCCAGGATTCTCCTAATGAGATCAGGGGATATAGAGACAAATCCCGGTCCAAACACTCCAGAATGGTATGTAGGCATTGTAATAAAAAGAGAAAATATGATAGAACTAAACTTCTATTAAAGAAAAGTATGGAAATTTCAGTTTATGGACACATAGGAAACATATGGGACCTTAATTTCTATATTTAGTCAAATGACAGAAACAATGTTTTATTGATTAAAGAATGACATCTTTTGTTTCCATCTATATGTTATTCCAGAGTTTTGAAGTGTTTTAGGTTTTAGGAACTGATTTTAGATATTGCCTACCACAGGCAATCTGACTATTGGATCAATGGCCATTTTGAAATCCAAGATGGCCACCATTAAAACTTTAGGGAAACCAACTCCTCCAATTGTTTTGCTCTTATTGAATGAAGAAAAAGCAGATGAACAAACTGTGAAAATTTGAGCAAAATTGGACAACCCATTTAAAAATTTTGAATTTTCAAAGTCACAGAGATATGACGGTCCCTCCTAATGGGAATCCGTGTGATCAGCGAATTCAATGGAATCTGTGACGTCATGTCGGACAACTCCTCATTCACTCAGTATATGGAATTTCACATTTTCTTTTTTTTTAAAGAAAATTCAACAAGATGCCAATTTTCGGTTCGATTCTGCATGTATTTTGAGAAGAATCATGTTGCAACATTACTCTAAATTTTGTATTAATCCATTTTTAAAAATTCTATGTACATACTGAATGATGACTTGTCCGACAAGACGTCACAGATTCCGTCGATGTTGCCGATCGCACGGATTCTCATGAGCGGCAGTGATCGTCAAATGTCTGTGAATCTAATAATTAATAACTTTTGAATGGATTGTCTGATGTTGCTGTAATTTTCACTGTTTGTTCATCAAAGTTTTCTTCATTCAATGAGAGCATCAAAATTGCAGGGATTGGTTTCCCTTTAAAACCCACTATTTTGAGTCTAAACATGCATTTTAAGAGTGAAATTTTTCAACCAGTGGTAAATGCTGTTTCCAAATATTACCATCGCCAAACGGTCTGACCACTATGGTGGATTTTTTTAATCTAACGGTCACTGACTTCAAATTTTGTCAGCCACAAGTGATCTGACTGTTGGATAAACAGTCATTTCGAAATCCAAGAAAATGTGGTAAAAATAAAATTTAATATATAGGGATGATTTAGTGTGCTACATGTCGCTCCGAGTGTCAGAGTAACAAGTTGACTAAAAGTCAAGAAAATGGGAATACGGTGATTTTCATGATGACTATCTTGGATTTCAAAATGGCTGTCGATCCAGTTGCCAGATGGCTAATCGCTGGCAATATTTGAAATCAGTGCTCTGAATTACCAGTGCATACAAAATTTTCAGTTTCACAAATTCTTTCATTTAGGTGTGGAAAACATGTTTGTTATGTTAACAATAGTATGCCTCAATGGGAGGATGATAAAGAAACTTAAGAAAATAAATACGACAGTGGAATAGCAGAGACCCCGTTATGATGTTCGTCAGACTCTTTAAAGAGGCAGATTTCTAAAAGTGTTCTGCAAATTCCTAGATTGAAATACACAACACCAGCACCACACTTGCTTATTATATTACATTTTTAGATCTGTTGTATACCAAATTAATCAATTTGCAATGCATTAATAGAATTGGATGTGAAGATTTTTTTATTTACATATTTATAGCTTGTGTCTTTTCTTATTTGTAGGACTATTAGTGAGAATGAGTTTTCCCAGCTCTCAAAACTGATTGAGGCATCAAAATACACAGAGCTTGGGATTGAACTCGGTCTAGAGTACGAAATGTTGCAGAATATCAGAGGAGAATCTCAACTGGATGATAACAGTGCCATGATGGAGGTCTTCATGAGATGGAAGAATAAACAACATCCAGACACAAACATCAGAGCAACTCTTGCTGAGAAACTTGAAGCATGTGACCTGGGCGAATTGTCAAAGAAAATTGTTGCAGGGACTCTTATCTCCGAAAGTGCATGTAAGGAAATTAGAAAAAGAAAGTTATTTCTTAAACCAATTTAATATTACACTTGTCAACACATAATTTGTTATCAGTGATATTTTAGCCAATTTATAGTGAATCTAATGCGCTGAATCCAAACAAAAAGGACATTGATTTTGCTCAATCAAAGCAGGTTTTTAAGCTATCCCCAATGGAATTTTACGTTTGGTTTACATGTATGTGTGAAGCATGTTATCAAGGCATTGGTGTGAGTAAAATAACATGGCAAATGACTGTTTGAAATGAATAGTTTAATGGAAAGAAATATTTATGTTTAATAGTTTCGGGTAATTATGTTGAAAATGGCACAGTTTGAAGCTGTAAAACCTCAAAATCCTCCAAAATTGGGTGCATACCATATGTCCCAAAAAAAATGACAACGGGGCTTTCAGGATTAATAACTTTTGAGAATGAATATGAAAATATATGCGGTTTGGCATGTCTAATATATAACTATTCATCTATATTTGGTGAAAATTTCATGAGATTTGCTTTATTGGTTACAAAGAAATGAAGCTTTTTGTATCGGATGTCATAATTCCGTTCTGCACAAGTTTGTGAGGATAGCCTCAAAACAAAAACAGTAACATTCATTTTGACCAGTGAAACATTGGAAGTTGAAGTAACCATTGTGCTTTACACGTCTCCGTCCTCACAAACTTGTGCAGAACGGAATTATGACATCCGCTACAAAAAGCTTCATTTCTTTGTAACCACTGAAGCAAATCTCCTGAAATTTTCACCAGATATAGGTGAATAGTTATATGTTCGACATGCCAAACCGCATTCATTTTCATATTCATTTTCAAAAGTTATTAATCCTGAAAGCCCTGTTGTCATTTTTTTTCGGACATATGGTATGAATCTATTTTCCTCATTTTGTGCAGTTGATTTGACTGACACAAACGACTATGCGGCGAGTTTCGGGCACTATACGCTGGCTAGTGGCAATGTATGGTCACCCGTGAAATTGCAAACAATAGGCAAGCCGTGTGTTTCTGTGGAGCAAACCAAAAATGTTCGCTCGAAGCACGCAATCGGGCTGCACTTTAATTTGGACGTTTTTATTTGATGGCAAGAATTACTTTTTTTTTCAACCAATCACAATGATTTTAACAGCGATCCACGACCAAAGGCCATGCCTTTTGTTTGGAGGTGGTACCCAAATTTTAGCTAAAGCCGTTTTGTTTTGACGGCGAGTTGAAAACACACTAGTTGTGAGAAAGAGGCGTTTTTATCCAAAATTACGTTCAAATCAGGCAAAACTGAACATATTTTATAGAAATGTGCAAAATGACGGAGATTTTATTCTCAAATATAATTTAAATGGGCATGATTTAAGAGAGAAAACATTCATGTTTTCAAATCTGAAGGTACCAAAATGAGTTTCAGCGCACAACAGAAACTATGGGGGAAGAAAGCAAACAGGGTGTAATCGTGCTCCATAGGCACAACATTTTAGAACTTGTTCAATTGACCGGATTCTCTGGATGATTGCATAACTGCGCAATGAAATTCATATGGGCAAAGCATGGAGTCATTGGATAAAAAAAATGGGAAGATGAGCCAAAATATTTATCTTTCAATAGTAGAACATAAATTAGGTAAACAAAAGAAACCAGCTTGAGGAAAGTTCAACATGTTATTTGAAAATGATGAATTTTCGTAAAATTAAAAACAGTGTAAACCAATATAGACAAATTTGCAACTTTTTTATGTCAGTTATTATCAGCTCTACCATGATATCACGTCCATGTTCTGTAAGAGAAATGTGAATGCATTATTTCATATTTATGTAAATATGATTAAAATTATGGGAATATTGTGAAATTGATAGTAGATTAAATATTCTCCATGTGTGAACAGAAATATTTAAATTCAATTTATTTCATAGCTCTTTAGAAATACATAAAATAAGAGATGAAAAGCACATTATCAATAAGACAAGACATAGCATAGAATGGTGAAAAGAGTGAAGTGTGGAGGACGTGGGGGATTTAGAAAGGTCATTGACCACACTTAAAAAAATATTACAAAAAGAAACAAAGACATAACAATAAGTATTTAACAAGTATACAAAATAAAAAGGCAAACGCTTTAAAAAACTAACGACAAACAAGGCAAAATTGTATTTGGATTATAAAAAATGATCAAACTACTCTGTATACAAAAGATATGATTTATAGTTTCTTCTATAAGAATGAATATTCGAGTCGTTTGTTTCTGAAGGTGTCTGGACAAATTCCAAGAATGTGGCCCTGTAAAGAAAATATTAAATCTTTTTATTCTTAACCACAGAGAAAGGGTTGGAGGAACAAATATTTCATCATCAATGTCATCAAATTTGCATAGTGATTTTGACACTTTTTTCTCCATTTTTTATTTCATGAAAAAATCATTATTTTCTCATTTCCTATCCATTTCTCCTCAAACTGTTTTGTTTTGTTTATTTGAGTTATGTTCTAATATAAATAAATAAATAATGGAATCTTGTTTTTCTGATAAACTTACATATTGCAAACTTGTCCCTTAGACACCTTGGCAGTTCATGAAACTTATCGCAGTCTAAGCAATCAATCTGCGACTGTTACTGTAGCAACATTTAGAGAAAGTTCTGATCGTCCAAACATTCAATGATTTCACTGGATTAGTTGGCACTGACTTTTTTAGATTTAAAATAAAAATGAATATAAAATAAAACTCATCGATAAAAACCAAAAAAATTGATATTGTGACATAAAACACCTCTATTATTTAGTCTTTGTCTCTGTCTGTCAAAACTTTATTTACAAAAAAATCAGAACAGTGGAATGTTTTGTACACGTTTACCATAGAGTGCTTCTATTGCTTGGGAGTCCAGCCATTTGCAGGGAGCCATGAATTTAAAGCGAATATCGAGTACTTGCAAAGAACTTCAATTTGGAAAAATGAATGATTAAAATAATCTTATGTTACAAACAAAGCACAACGTGACTTGTGTAGACAAGGGAAAACTAATATGATAACCTCAAACCGGTTAAAAGCGAAATTATGTCATTCTCCACGTGCTCTGTCCACTGCAGCAAACACAGGAAGCAGCGCGTGGGACTGGTATAAAATCTGTCGGCCCGACATGGCCCAATTTTGACCCTTTATTTGCACATTTCTCTGCCATTATACATTTTCTTGCAAAACACTTTGGCACATATTATTTATTCATAGTTCTGAACATTCTTCTCACATTTTGTGCGATTCTGTGAACATTCATTTTATTTTTTTTAACAATTACCAGAATATATCTTTAATTCAGCAAATGTGTGCAATTCCAATAAATTTTGACTTCTCAACCATATTTGGAAGATGATTTTGTCAGATAAGAATATTGTACTTAGATTTGAAGCCAACTTTGATCAGGAATTAAAAAAAAGGTACTAGTGTTTTTTAATCAGAGCATGAATTCAATTTACAGTAGTCTCACACCAAAGTGATAGGCTAATAATGATAATAATGAGTTAATTTATCGCACTTTACCAGTTATCATTGTAACTGACCAAAGTGTTCACATTATTATAATCCCGTCAGTTGAATCATAACTTGTTGCCGTTAGGCACACACTGCTAAACCAACCATAAGAAAAATATCTCTCCAAATGAAATGCAAGTAAATGCCGATGGGAATTGAACCTGGGACACAGTGATTGATATCCAAGGACCTAACCACTAGACCACAACACCTCCACTAGACCACAACACCTCCACTAGACATGCATGCATTGTAGGAAGAAGATGCATTGGAATGTAATGTGACATAGAAGAAGTTGCTCCTCATATGTGATAAATTGCTGAATTCAAACATATCTTTTACATTTTAACTTGCAGCCCAACTTTCGAAACCACCTGCACAATCCCAAACCAATCAACCGCTTCCTCCAGAGCTGATCCAGAGATGTTCGGAAGACCTTAGGTCAAAATACTTGAGCACAATCTGCAGAATGAGATTAGACCCTCTGGAGACGGATTCCCCGGTGGAGCTGGAGGATATCTTTACCAACATTGCCTTACAGGGAAAATCTCTGAAAAGCTTTCCTAAACGTGTTTTGCTAGAGGGGAAGGAAGAAGTTGGCAAAACAACAATCTTGTCCAGAATGGTTTGGGGCTGGATACATGGAGAGCAAGGGCATGAGTTTGAATGGGTTATCTATGTTCCACTTCAGGAAGCTGAGAATTACACCATCGGTGAAATTGCCAAATCTTATCTATCTGAAGCTAATCCAACAACATCAAGTCAACTAACACAATACATACGCCTGAATCCAGAAAAGGTGCTCATTCTGCTTGATGATGTTAGTGAATTAACCCAGAAGCTGACCAAGTCGACAAAGCCCTCTCAGCCATTTAAGATTCGAGGTCCGTCTCCACTCCCTGGTACTTCTCAAGCAAGTCAAGATGAACAACAGAGCTCTAGCCCTGAAAAGGAGAGAAAAGATGTATCATCAGATGTAAAGGAAATACAAATAGAAGATGTTCTGATGTCAGAAGAACTTGAGGCTGTTCCTATTTTTGTCACATCACGACCTGGTAAAGCCGAGGAGATAATAGGGGATAGGAGGTTGAGACAGCTATACACATGCCTGGATGTTGAAGATTTTACCAAGGAAAATGTGGCTGCATACATTTACCAATATTTTGCAGATGATGAAGCCAAGGCAGATGATCTCATACATTTTGTGAGATCTAATGGTGTCATATCAGATATGGTGCAGTATCCTATCTATGTATCTTTGCTCTGTCTCATGTGGAGAGTCTTTGATGGTGAGAAAAAGTACCAGATGAAGTCTCTTCGTACCTATTCAGGGGTAGTCAAGGAAATGTATACTTTCCTCATAGAGCACTACGCACTGAAAATGGACAGCTTATCATGCAGTGAAGATAAATCACTTAATTCCAGCCTCAAAGATATCGACAAGCTCCTGGAACCCATTGCGGAACTTGCTCTGTCCACTCTGTTGAACAACACCCTTTCCTTCAGGGAGGATGATTTGAATCATCCAGGTTCAAAGGAAGCAGCTCGCAGTGCTGGAATATTGTCAGAGGGTATCAAGATGATTGATATGAATGATAAATATGATACAGGCAGTTCCCACACCAAGGTCTCCTTTAGGCACAAACTGCTTCAAGCATACATGGCTGGAGTGCACCTTGCTTCCCTATATGAAAGAGATGAAACTGAATACAGCAGGGTGATGGAGAATGTAGCTGATGTCAGGAGGGAAAAATTTCGATATCTTCTGTACTTCACTGCATCTCAGAATCAAACTGTTGGGAAAGATGTCATATCACACATTAAGAGAGCTATGTATACGCCTGACACCGAAGACCAGCACTTTCTGAATTATTTTGCATCTGAATTTGAAAACCAGGACTTTCTGGTTGATGTTGCATTTGAATGTCATGACCCACAGGCAGCTGTCCTCATAAATGACATTTTATCAAGGCACTTGGAGTTATGGAGACCAATCACAGACCACACTGTTGCAGGATATGCATTCCTGAAACCAGAACAGGTAAGATATGAGTCACTTTATCATTTTTATTTGTAAATGTGGCATTAATTATGATTGTGAATTAATTGTGCAAGTTTGATTGTATGTACAAAAAATGTTCCAATGATGTTGTCCAAAATTATTCTTTCTGAAATAGATGTTAAAATAAAACAAAGTCTTCGTCATTTTCTTATGAAATACAAATTTATTTGCCTTAAAAAAAATTGCCATGCTATTGAAAATACATTGTATACTGTACGTAAAAATCTTTACTGGGGTTTTATTTTCACTTATTTCATAACCATGAACTCTCTATATTTACTCATTATAATGCCAAAACATGATAACGACCAACAATATGTAAATATAAAACCAAATTTTAAGAAAATTTAATGATTTGTATGTTTGATTTTGATTTCCCTTTCAGTGCTGAAACATGATAACAATGTAGAAATATATGTGTACCTCTTGCACAAGATGTTCATATAGCACGATATAATTAGTCGAACACTAATTCAATGGTCCTTTGTAATGCAAATTGGAACCGGCTTGTGAATGTTATGTAAACACATGGCGTAGGGATCTATAACACTGGTCAACAGCAAATTTGTTGTTTGGGATTTTTTAGCTGATTTATGGTGAATCTGATGCGCTGAATCCAAAAATCTTATTGGTTTTGCACAATCAGGTCACGTTGTCAAGCTATCCCCACATGTTGTTTTTTTACGTTTTGTTTGCATGTGTGGAGCATTTTTTTGGTTGGGTGAAACATCGTGGGTAATAGATGTTTGTTAGAAATGATTATGTTAATGGCAAGAATTATTCAGGCCCAATACTCTTGAGTGATTATGTTGAAAATTCCTCCGTTTGAAGCCGTGAAACCTCAAAAAGTTATATAGGGCAAAGAAAAAACATATTGGACAAACATTAAATGGACAGATCAGCCAGAACATAAATTAGTCAAACAAAACAAAACAAAACAAAAAATTGAGGAAAAATGACCAGGAATATGAACATTCTTATATTTTTATTTAAAAAATTGATGAAAAAAATAACATGCGTCAAGGAGGCCCAACTGGACCAAAAGTATTGATTCGACGGATAGATTACAGCCATCTTTAGAAGCTACAGTAAAAAATTGAAAGAACTATATGAGTTCCACTTCCAACTAGCGCCTTCACAGCCCATGTCATCTACCACCCATCGCGGATGTTCTCTCTACCAGCATCGTTACAATCTGCCTCATCATGTTCTTGCTCTACTCTGGATACATTGCTTTTTCTGACCACAGCTCCCTCGGTCAGAGGCGGCCTCTCTATCAACAGAGGCTACTCCTCATGCAGGGGCATCCCTGACTCTTCGTTTCGCTTCTCCACCACCATGGGAGGTCATTAACCACTTTATTCATCTTCATCCGCGAGGGGATGCATGTTGGTCTCCAATCCCCTCTCTATGGGGAAGTGTTGATGCTGCACCCCTCCCCTTTCCCTGATCATTAACAACATCATTGCACAAGAAATCACTGCTCTGCTGTAGAAAGTAAATTGGGAATATTAGAAGTATTTTTTTTCTATTTACAAGTAATATCTATATTACCTACCAATATCCCATCCTCCTTCCCCCAGTTCTCACGAAGTGTACATGTCTAGCGTACAATATTTAAATAACAAAACTAACTGACGATTGACCAAGTGAGACTCGTAAGGAGATAGTGAATCAGGGAGAGGGGGGGGGGGGCATTGGAGAGGAAAAGTTTAGTAATTCTAAAGATTTTGAAGCATAAGCACAGAAAATTTGCAAATAATTTGCTTCCCCCTTCATTTTCAAAATTTTTCCAAATAAATGCATCCATTCACTCGTATCCTACCAGAAATTCCCGAAATTATCATCTGGTCAATTCAAAACTTCTAATTGCCCAAAAATCCATACGACACCATGGCCCGGATCTTTGGAATCCTTTACCTGAAAATGTTAAGTCCTCTCTCTCAATTTGTTCATTTAAATCCAAGGTCAAAACCATGCTATTATCTGAATACTCACAGTAAACTATGTCAAATTTTACACTCCTACTTTAATGTTGTACAAACTCCACTTTTATTTTTACTCTCATCTGTTTCACTCCCACCATCATTTTTCATCTTCATCCTCATCTCCATCTCTTTAAGATTTGCAAAAATTGTTATATTAATTCTGCGCATCGTAAAATTATACTGATCAATTATATTTAGTTTTTTTCTCAGGGTTGTCTTATTTTTTTCAAGCAATTTGCTTACAAAATGATCCTTCTTCTATTATTTACATGTTATACAGTGTATGTTGACAAATTGTCATCACAGTTAATAGTATTTTATTTGATATTTATGTTTATTTTTTGTGACCCTTTATCGAAATGATACTCTTGAATCATGTTATTTTTGCTGTACTTCGAAATTATGTTGTATGCAGGAGAAAATAAACAAAACTAAAACTAAAACTAAAACATATTAAATGGCACAAGACAATATGTAGGTAGATAAATATATTCCTTTTAAATAGAAAAATTAGTTCAGATTTTCTCAGTTTTTGATACCTATCACAAATTTGTTAAATACATGCATCATACTTTACTGTGTATTTGAGAGAATCGCTGTCAATTGGGTTTGTATTTAGTTTTCTTAATTTAGTGAATTATGTGACCAAGTCTCTGAACATTCTCGACTCGGTCCCACTCAATATTTTCATTATCCTCCCCTGTAGTTTACCCATGTCCTAGCTGCATTTACTTATTTAGTTCTAGGTTTGTGAATTTACCTTCCTCTCTAAGCATATGTTTGATAGTTTGTAGTTATAATTATGTCGGATGTTGTAGTTTCTTCCACGGGTCACCAATTCTTCCTGTGTCCTTCATCTCTGTACTATCGGGTGAATCAGCGCATTGCTTCCCCTTCTGTTTTGTAGTCTTCATCAGATGTCCCCCACATACAGCAGCCAGCTGGTTACCATCACTCACGCTGAAGGCGACAACAGATAACTTTCAGTTTGTGTGGCAGTTCTTGAAGCACTTCATTGATCAAGTCTTGAACAGATCGGGAGAGGGAGGGCTTCCTTGGGGCCCTAGTGGAATGGCTCCACCAGTGTTAACACGTTTACCTGAAGTCGCGAGACTTCTAGGGGAAGCGGAGTGCCCCCTCAGAGAGTTAGTTCAGTTACATGAGTTCCCAAAACATCTAGGGGAAGCACAGCGCTCTCTAAGACAATTTAGATGGTTGCAGAGGCCGTGTAGCCTCGAGGGGAATACCAGCGTCCCCCTTTATGGAGGGCACCGTTATCTGAGGCTTGGCATCGAATGGAGAAAGACTCCGAATAAAAGATGGCATAACGGTGGTGCTTTGTCTCCTGGTCAGGTCGTCTTGTTACCCACATGAGTTGTGAATGAGTAGGACGTTCTTTCTGTGGTTCAGAAACTGATCCAACCCCTTCGCGGAGTATTAGCAATGCATTTGTTTGGGGTCTGCATTGTGAACCTCCATGGAGATCCATATACCATCTGACTCCTCGTTAGTAGTGTTGGGGCTGGAGCATAGGCTTCAAGCTCCCATACCCATAGTAGTGAGGTGAATGATTTGATTCAAATAACCAGAGTTCAGTCCATAGAAACGGCGGGCATGACGGAGACTCTGGCCTATTCTCCCCCCGGACGTCCTGGTGCCCTTGCTTGCTAAACGGCAGCTCAAAGCCCCATCCATGCAGCTAAGCAGATTAGTTATACCTAGATGGTTCAGCATGGGTTGAGTCGTAGGCATGGTTAGATCACCCTCCCTACCTGACGCATCGTTACAGTAGGATGGAACCTCACTGGTTTCTCAGTTCCCTATGAGTTCTACAGGGCAACCTCTGGCAGATGAGTTGACCGGGCCGGTATCTTGTTAGGCAGATACGATTTGAGTCTTCAGCCGCATACCAAGGAGATTTCAGTCGTTGATTCACTGCTCTTTCCTTCTCTCATGAGTCAGAGTTAAGGCACATTTCACCTCCCTTCTATGGAAGATCGGGTTGAACCGCAGCCCAACGATACGTGTAGATGTGTTCCTCGTTAGCTGCAGTTCTCATGAGAAACCATGTATTTTTTCAGACCTAAAATCATTACTACTTCTCTTTCTAGGTCACCACAACTTGCCTCCGCATCATTAGGGATAATACTTGTCACAGTATGGAAAACTGTGCCTAATGCCTTATAGATTTTCACATTGCTCTCATCTCTAATATGTTCCTTTACGGTTGTTCATATCAGGGAGCATCATGGGTAGTTTTCTAGTACAAGTACCGTTATGCACATTGTTTTCACTGCATGAGATCACTGCTGTACTAGCAAAATGTCCATAATGCTCCCTGATATGTATAACCGTAAAGGCACGTATTGGAAATTTGGAAATTTATTCATTTAAACGTCATTGACATACAGTCAACATTCTGTTCATATTACATTTTGTTCATATACATATAAAATGTTAAGCAAGTTATTTGTAAAAAAAAAACAAATTTAGCAATGGTTTCATTACAATTGATGAAACAATAAAACATGTTAAATGAAATAGCGAGTTTGTAACAAAATATATACATGTAATCATTTTGTAAGCGTTTTTTCTTTTTTTGGAAAGGTTTGAGAAATTTGTGCAATTTCCGTTTTTTTCCTTCAAAAAAGGTAATTCTCTCATTTGTATATTTTGAGCATTCAAGAATTTGATGGATTTCGTCACTGAGCTTTCCCATTTTACATTCATTACAAATCGTAAATTTTGGGGTTTTTCAACGGGCTGAGACAGGATTATTTCTTCCCAGATGTCAAGATATAACCGGAGGAGTTTTAGTTCTATTAGTCATTTGGAGAAGGCTTCACATCTCTCGTGTGAGGCCGATCCCAGACCACCCAGTATTAACATTAAGTAATGTTTTCTCTTTTCTTTTCTAATAATAATAATAATAATAATAATAATAATCATAATTACATTTATAAGGCGCTTTATACAGGTGATAAATCTCTCCGTTTGTGTATTTGTTAATACACAAATTACTTTTTAGCTTCATGCTAATGAACTTTCACCAGTACTCCATATAAGAATTTCAACCATGAATTCTTATTCTCAGCGTGTTTTTTTTCTCTCTCTCTCTTGTTGAATCATCATCTTAATATATGTCTTTCTTTTGCATTAACTACTGAATTAATATTGCCTTTAATCAAAAGAATGTTTCAGTTAAACATGAATTTAATTAGTAATCTATATTTTTATCAGATCAATGAATATAGGTATATTTTAACTTTCATCATGATTGTACTATCAGGACATTGATGTAAAACAGTGGATTGCTGATCTTTTGTATCTGTATAGATATATTCTAATAAATGAATAAATACATCTTCAAAGGTATGTTTTTGCTTCATGAAAACAATCTTTGATGACAAAATGTGTGTCGTATAACTGATGTATATAATTTCCATTTGCGATGTGTAGGTTCTTTTTATAATACTTTTTTTTCATCAAACTGAAGCTTTCACTATCAGATTATGTGTAAATCCATTTAGCGTTAATACCTTATATGTCGTTTCTCTATTTCAATTATTTATGAGATTTATGTCATCCTACAGCCTTTTTTTCATTATTCATGCAGTTTGAGACTCTGATTATTGGTATGGGCATGCCTCGACTAATTGCTACACACTCACATGACCTTGCTGCAGTGTTGGTTAACACTAAAAAGGCCGGGGGGGGGGGGGGGGGTTGAGTCAACCCCCCCTCGACATTTTCCGCGATAATGCCGCCGCGCGAAAAAATTTTAATGCGCCACTCCATGACTTTTTACTTTGAAGCCTTGCGCAACTTTTGATACCATTTTCACGAAAATCAGGCGTACTGTTACGACGCTACGCAACTTTTTATACATACACGTCAGACCCAAAATTGCTTAAATACGTGATTTTGTGTACAAAGTCAATGCAAGAGTTTTCTCACAATTTTCAGAAAGGTATGATTATTTTCCCTTTCATGGCTCAAATCAATTTTTTTTTCGCATAATTATGCTTATATAATGTCCTGCAATAATTTTGGGTAAAAAAAATAACAAAAACAGAAGGTCAACGAACAAAGAAATACATAAGAAATTAATGATGGTATTGAATTTTTTTTCAAGAACATTGATAAGAATGCTACAGAGAATATTTACACCAAAAATTATGATTCTAGGAACTTTATTTTCTAATTTAGAGCCAAACAATGATTTCATGCATAAATAAGCATAATCAATTGAAAGAATGAAAATTTTCAATTTTTTTTTTACAAGTAGGTAGAGTTTACCATAGGTGACGTATGTGCAAATTTTCGCGGCGATCATGTGATCGGCGGCCGAATTCTCAAGGGGGGGGGGNCCCCCCCCCCCCCCCCGGCTATAGAAGACCCCAAAAAACCTGGCTTATTAGGGTTAAAGATATGTGTTTATTATACCTTATATATCTTTTCTCTATTTTAGTTATTTATGATATGTGTATCATCTACAGCTCTTCTTCCATTATTCATTTAGATTGAGACTGTGATTCTTGGTATGTCCAGGGACCAATTCACTGTTGCATCCTCACGTGATCTTGCTGTAGCATTCAAGGAGCTCGTAATAGTTGGTGATCTCGGTGATGAGTTCTACTCTGTTTTGAAAACAATGGCAACATCTTCAAATTGAAGCTTTCACTATCAGATTTTTTGTAAATCCACTCACTGCTACATCATCACGTGACCTTGCTGCAGTGTAGGTGAACAATGTGTTTATTATACCTTATAAATATTGGCTCTATTTCAGCTATTTATGATATGTGTATCATCTACAGCTCTTCTTTCATTATTCATTCAGATTGAGACTGTGAATCTTGGTATGTACATGGGCCAACTCACTGCTGCATCCTCACATGACCTTGCTGCAGCATTGTGTACAATGCCAAAGCTCACTCGGCTCAGAATAGATGGTTATCTCGGTGATGAGTTCTCCTCTTCTTTGAAAGCAATGGCAACATCTTCAAAGGTATGTTTTTGCGTTAGGAAAACATTTTTTCGTGATTAAATGTGTGTATTGTACCTTATATATATCTGAAGTGTTTTTAATACCTTTTTCTTATTTTATGCCTCCGCCACCGTAAGGTTGTGCCGGAGGCATTATGGTTTTGGGTTGTCCGTGCGTGCGTCCAAACTTGTTACCGCAATAAGTTCAGAACTGGTGGACGAATTTTGACCAAACTTGGCTCAAGTATGTATAAGCATGTGAGGATGAAATGTTTAGATTTTGGGTTCAGGGGGTTGAAGGTCAAATGTCACAGGACAAAAAAACTTGTACAAAATCAGCCAAAATAGCTTGTTACCGCAATAAGTTCAGAATTGCCTGACAGATTTTGACCAAACTTGCCTCAAATATGTATAAGCATGTGAGGATGAAATTAATAGATTTTGGGTTCAATGGGACAAAGGTCAAAGGTAACAGAGCAAGAGAACTTGTTAAAAATCTCCCAAAATAGATAATTACCGCAATAACTTCAGTAAAGTGAACCAGTTTCTCCCAAACCTTACTCAAAAGTTTATGAGTGTAAGTAACGGGGATGTTACATATAAATGTTAGTACTTGGTGTATATGAATAAGGGAGCTCAGGTACAAAGTCATTACATTTCATAAAACCAATGTCCTTTATTGAAAATCATTCTAAAATCTCATGATGAGGTCCAATGACAATAAGCAAATATACATCAGAGTAAACTATAGTTATCTGAAAATCAGGAGAGAGAGCAACCACAAGCATACGTTGACTTTCTGAAGTATAAATCACAATCTGTCTTTAAGCTTAGAAAGTGTCCTAAAACTCAGCTATGTTGGATGGGTGATGGGTCTTCCAGATTGGTCAACATTCTGTTCATATTACATATTGTTCGTATACATTATATTATGTTAAGCAAGTTTTTTGTAAAAAAAAGAAATTTTGTAAGCATTTTACTTTTTTTTTTTTTTTTACATTTTAATGATATGTGTATCATCTACAGCCTTTCTTTCATTATTCATTCAGATTAAGACTGTGATTCTTGGTATGTCCTGGTACCAACTCACTGCTGCATCCTCACAGGACCTTGCTGCAGCATTATGTACAATGCCAAACCTCACTCAGCTGGATATATGTTGTGGTATCAGGGATGAGTTCTACACTGCTTTGAAAGCAATGGCAACATCTTCAAAGGTATGTTTTTGTGTAAGGAAAACAATCTTTTGTGATGAAATGTGTGTATTATACCTTGTTTATATTTCCATTTGGGATATATAATGTCTTTATAAAACTTTTTTTCTTCAAATTGAAGCTTCCACTATTGTGTTGAGTTAGTTAGACATGAAATGTCCAGAATATATTCAAAATGTACATTACATCCCCTTATGTTAGGAAAGAAGGCTCGGGGGGGGGGGCGTAAAAATGTATGGAAAATTAGATATTGATAAAATTAAAGGTATACCACTGTATTGGGGAAATTTCGAAATTTTTCTTGGATTGTCTTAAAACCCTTTCATAATCATCAACAGTTTGATTTTCATATGAGATAATATCATTTTGATGTAAAATGTTGTATTTTACTATTCTTATGTTAAAAAAAGGATTTTTGAAAATGAATTGAAATTGTGAATTTTCAGATTTGTCCCAGTGTTCCTTATATTTGAAGAGCGCCAGCTTGTGACTATCTCCGTAGGTTAGCTGCCCACAACGGGTCTCTTTCTGGTGTTTGACCAGTCCCGTGAATGAGTTCGGTCAGCGCTCCTCATTGGATGACTTCAAGTACGATGTTGAACGCTGGTGTTAGTGTTGCAGCGACACCAACACCAGCGTCAATACCAAACTTGAAGACTGTCGGTGTTTGGGTTGACCTCGCAAGATTCTGACGTATTTCCGGTCATTGATGTTGATTGCTGGTGATGAATGTCGTCTGCTGAACCGAGGATCACGGTCGGTGTTGACCATTTACGTGCAATTTCAACATTCTTCAACACCAATCCCTAGGGATTGGGAAAATTGCGACTTCACGTTCGGTGTTAGTGTTGGTGTTGAAATCATGCATTTGTTTTCGACTTGCAGAACAGTAGCAGTTTTGCTACGACAACTCGTGACATGTCAGTGGTTAATTTTACCAGTGAAATTTGCATATAAAAACTAAAAGCACATACTTTATTTTGGAAGGCAATATTTTTCCTTCTGGATTTTAAAAAAGATTACACAATTTGTACGACTTAAAATAGATTAATTTGAGAATTTCGGACCGAAAATTATTTTATTGTTGAGCTTTACGCGAGGTGTTGAGCGATCAATACAGCGATCGTATCGCTTCTGTAAACCGACCACCGGTGTTGGAGCTCGGTTCACGGGCCGATCTGCTCGCTCAACACCAACACCGCACACCGTACTTGAAGTCACCCATTGGCCCGCCGGGTCGTAAACATCAAATCGCGTGTTCTTTGCAGCAAACGTAAACAAAGCCCACGTGAACTGCTTGAGCATAGATAAGCCACCAGGGAATCCCATGTTTTTTCAACATTGCTGCTCTTGCTGCACTGCATGTATGGGACTATACATTGTGTCGGTTTGTCATGGAATAGTGTAGAAACTGTTCACTCTGGCGAGAGACGAGTTTTGTTTTGGGATATGGTTCAAGTGTCGTAGATTTTCATTCAAGGTATATTATGTACCTTGAATTTTGAAACCATTTCTTTCAGCACGTGATTTTATTGAGTCAAATACACCAAAGCATTAATTCAATAAAACACATTTT
>BQKZ01010297.1:8227-22523 GCA_036244855.1 Temnopleurus reevesii | reverse complement strand
CGTTCCCAAATTGGCTCACTAAAATATAAAGAAAAATTATTATAAAATATATGGGACACATTTGGGAGCTCTCTCATCGACAAGGTTGATGGTAAGGGTAACATAGATCACCACAAGTCAACATGCATTGTCATAAAAGTGGACCTTTAAGAGGAAATTCTCTTTGCCATGGATTAATGGTGATTTTATGCTATTTTGTTTGGATTTATTTGAAGCCTTGTAGCTCTTACAGGTGTATTCCTGTATGCTTTTATGAGAATGGATGATTCTGTCAATCACTATCATTTAATATCATAACACCATTTTAAACTCATAACTGGGTGAATTTTCATTAGATAAGCAGATTAACGTAATCGCCCATTTTGGCGCAAGGCATTTTTTATACCCTGGACATGAACAATCCATGCATGTGTGAAAATTTATTTTGTTGGTAGCATACGAAAAATAAGATTATTGATCATCTATAAATATGAAAATTTCTCGAAAATATCTCAAACTAAAGTTTTGACAGACTTTTCAAAAGTGTAAAGTTATTTGGGGGATACACCCTGTATACCTCTTATTAACTGCAATTATCATATAGTTGTTTTTCCCCCTTTTATTCTTTAAACCCATAGGTCAAATGAAATGCTTGATTCTGTAAAAATGGCAACAATCTCCTTCCTTATCCACATCGATGATAAAACATTAATTAATTTAAAACATCTAATTTAAAACATTTAAAACAGACTTTTCAAAAGTGTAAATTTTTAAAACCCGTAGGTCAAATGAAATGCTTGATTCTGTAAAAATGGCAACAATCTCCTTCCTTATCCACATCGATGATAAAACATTTAAAAAACATCTAATTCAAAACATTTAAAACAGACTTTTCAAAAGTGTAAAGTTGTTTGGGGGATACACCCTGTATACCTCTTATTAACTGTAATTATCATATAGTTGTTTTTCCCCCTTTTATTCTTTAAACCCATAGGTCAAATGAAATGCTTGATTCTGTAAAAATGGCAACAATCTCCTTCCTTATCCACATCGATGATAAAACATTAATTAATTTAAAACATCATAATAACTATGATCAATAATTCAACACTCAAATCAAATTACAGAAATTAATAAATACGTTACAGGACCAAACATTTTCAAAACATCAATCATGCTACATTTAACACTGCAATAAAAAGTACCGATTGATGAATATTTCTGACAGAAGGGGCCTGAGGATAACTCATAAATGAATATAAAAGTTACATTTTGTATCGCTTTCTTTGAGAATAAAAAGCAAATGAACAAACATATAAATGTCCAAATACTTTTGAAATATCCAATTTACAGGATGTAAAACTAGAATCTATCTTTGTACATATAATACTCTCTTGGTAAAACACTGTACAACATTACTGCAATTTGAAGCATCAATGATCATCACAGTTTGAATATTATTCATCTTTAAATATCAAGAAATTATATCTGCGAACCCAAGCTGTGATGAGTGAGATAATTCACATTTAAATACATTGCTTAACATTGCAGTTGCACAATATAAGAAATTCTCAAACCAAGCTGTCTGTCCTATCTAAATATGTTCAGATGGATGAAAAATCAACAGAGGGAGCAAAAATAAGTAAAGTTATAAATGCACTATCAAGACCTCCTTGAACATTGAATTAATGCATCCGAACGATGCATTAATTCCAGTACAGTGCCTATGATGCAGGCATTGTTTTACATTTTTCTGTTTTGAAGCACTAAACGTTGATTTTGAAGCCTAATATTTTTCCAGTCTAGTTTATATACACCATTAACTTCCCAAATAATCTCTAGGATACAGCAGTTAAATTGTGAAATTGAAAACAATATTACACAATGGCTTTAAATGTCTTCATGCATATAAATATTGTTATGGTGCAGGCCTGAACTCTATCTGATATTGGATGACCTAGTGTTTTGATAAATTATACTGATGCCTAAAAGTCTCTACGTACTTTAATTACTCAGCTTCAAAGAATTTGCTCCTTCTAACTTTAAATAAATCAGCATGGTTTGTGAGAGAAAACTTTGAACTTCCTACAAATAATTTCAATTGGATCTGAAATGTTCCGAAACTTTACTTGGGTGAATAAAGTGGAACCCGTTATAGAGTGTACTGATATATCAAACCCTCGTTATAACAAGGTGATTTTCCTTGTCCAATCTCTTTGTATTCTATTGTATTTTAACCCTGATATAACAAGGTTTCAATATAAAGAAGTAATTCATCTGGTCCCAAGGACATCATTATAATGACGTTTTACTGTATAAAAGCTTTAGTTCTAAAAATTTACGCATCCTCTATTGCCAGATCAGAAAAGCATTTTAATAGTAACCTCTGTGACTAAACAAATATCATTTTTTTCCATTTTCATACAGAGAAATATTTTTTTAATAAATGTGCTTTTACATGTTTATAATGCTTTAAGTCAAGTTTTGTAAACATCCTTCATATTTTAGGTGATTTTAATACTTTTTACATATGTTTTTGCCCTGTGACCTTCAAAATCATGAACCCCAAACTAATCAGACCATCCTTTGGTTTCAATACATATTCTTCATTGAGCTTAGATAGAAATGCATTCAATTTTGAAGTAATCAAAACATGCTATTTGGTGGTGATTTTAGTGATTATTACACATTTTTTTTTGCCCAGTGACCTGCCCAGTGACCATTGACATTATCAACCAAAAATGTAATCAGTCCATCCTTCAGGGAAATTAGGTCCTTAGATATTTCTGATGTTAATCACAGTAACATAAATACAGACAAACAAAGAACCTGAAAACTCAATGCCTCCGGCCCCTTCATCAGGGACAGATCTATCTGGTGAGTTTTGAGTTGGAAGCATAACACCACTACATGCTACAGTGTATTTCAAGACTGCTCGAAATTGCAGTTATAATTCAAACATATTTGCTAACATATTTGCTAAAAATGGAGGAATTAGATTAGTTCATTGTAGTGCATAAACACTGCCAAGTTTGTATGGCTTATCAGCCTTTATAGTGGGTCAGGATTCAAAGGACTCATTTACAAACAACTATGTTTTCATAAACTTATTAAATCGAACATAGGGGGTGTTGCTCAAAAATTGCAATTGATTGCAAGTTGCAGTTGATCGGAACGCGCCAATCAAAATCAAGGTTTCATGCGCGTCTTGTTAAATGCGCATACCGTGCGCGAACGAAATTGCGCATTACAATTGGCAAAGTTGCAATTGATTTGCAATTGATTTTGAGCAATACCCCATCAGACCATTATACATTCATGTCACCAATTCATGATATTTGTTATGCATCAGAATGCTTCTCTTAAATTATATTTAGATGAATTATTGACCGCGTGCAATCATGCCTTTGCTATTGCTAGATCATAAACATGTTCTAATAGTATTCCTTTGTGACAGATAGATGGACACCCCCCCCCCCAAAAAAAAAAAATGCATCCAACCCCACCTCCTGGTGGCAGAGGCAAAAAAAAAGAACACAAACAAACAAAAACCAGTGTCCTTATCAGACAAAATCATCTCATTGACTGTAAAGCTAAGGAGTGTGGAGAAAATAAAAAAAAGATATATTTCGAGTTTGACCAACTGTACAAGAAGATTGTGTAATATAGGTTTTCTTGGCCATTGTAATCAGATCTGCATTCAAATCAACAAATAAAAGTTCAAACTCGAAGGATTTTAGTAAACATCCTGTCAGAATGGTTAATATTCCTTTAGATATCAATCAATTTAGTTTTAAACTATTATATTTAATTTTCTAAGGATTCAATTTCGAGGGATTTTCATTCGATTTAGCAGCCTAAAGTAGTCATTCAATTTCAAATCAACCAAAAAATCATTGAATTTCACCTTTTATACCATTTTTAATTCAGTGGAGAGGAAAACACATTCACAATTTGAATAGTTAAATTCATTCTCCATGTATTTTTGTGCTTCTTTTTTTTTTTCTCCACCGAGTCATGTTTTCTCTTCTTTTCATATTTTACTTTTGTCTATACATCTCACCATCTCATTTACATTTATTCTATTCCATAATTATGCTTTACCTACAGCACATTTTCCATGATTATTCATTTATATATGGCTGAAACTTGATGTGTTTACTTATTCTCATTCTTCAATGCCTTTTTCTTTTCAAAGGAATGAGAATCTTCACTATAACGAGCAAATTTGATAACAGTACACGATTTTCCCAATTTTAGTCAAATTTATCCATGTTTTCCCCAAGGTAAACTATGAATTCACTTGTTACAGACACAACCTCACAATGGTCAGAATGCAAATTACATACATTAGTGTTGTTAACTAGGACAGGCTATTCAGCTTGTGCACTACATACATACCATCCATAGAAATGTGATTGTCTGCAATAATAAATGATTTCGTATTAAACATTTAATGATGGCATGTGCATAAAGTTTGGCTACATTGGGAAAATCCTTTATTGCTTTCCCATACCTATTGCAAAGACGGTAAAAGAAACAAAGGAAGTAAAAAGAAAGAAAAGAAAAGAACCAATAGCGAAACCAAGCGCCTAAATTCTGAATATGTTTACATTAAAATGAATTTGAATTCCTTAGCATTCGTAAAAGTATGCCGCACCACGCTGGCGCAAATTTGAAAAAATTCAAAGGTTCATTCAGAGGTTGCTTGGTTTACAGATGATGCCAGAATAGAAAAAAGAAAAAGGAGGAAGGCTGAGAAGCGATGGTTGAGGACGAAATCTCCTCTAGATTTTAAGAATTTCAAAATTGCTCGTAACAGAGCCTTGTTTGTGATGAACAATGCTCGTCGTGCATACTATTCCAAAATGATTGAAGAAAATCGTTCTGATCAAAAGAGTTTGTTCAGTGTTGCTAAAACAATACTTAACATGACCAAACCAAACCTTGTCATACCTCCTCATATTGATAGGAAATCTTTTGTTGACGATCTGGGTAAATTCTTTAGTGACAAGACAAATCGTATTCATTCTCTTATTGAGTCCTCTTCAGACAACAGAAATTATACTGCCGATGATACTGATTTTGCAATGCCATCATGTGAATTCTTCAGTGAATTCAAACTACTTTCTGTAAAGGAGGTTGAAAAATTAGTTTTGAATCTAAGTAAGAAATCATGTCCTTTAGATCCAATGCCGACAAAGTTTGTGTTACATTGTACTGAGTCTCTACTACCAGTCTTGACTAAGATCATCAACTTGTCTCTCTCTAATGGCTTTTTTCCACCTATTTGGAAAATTTCATTGGTGAGACCACTTCTTAAAAAGCCTGGAAATGGACTCAGCTTTGATAACATGAGACCTGTTAGCAATTTGCAGTATATATCTAAGTTAGTCGAAGGGGCTGCTTCTCAACAGATCCTCAAACATGTACAGGAAAATGCTTTGCTCCCATGTATTCAGTCTGCATACCAACAGTTTCATAGCACTGAAACGGCCTTAGTAAAGATAAAGAATGATCTTCTGCTTGCAATGGACAGTAGGAAAGTAACTTTTTTAGTTTTACTAGATCTTAGTGCTGCATTCGATACCATAGACCATACAATTTTGCTGAACTCACTACAATCATATTTTGGAATTAGGGAATCGGTTCTAGCATGGGTTAAATCTTATCTTTCAAACAGACAGCAACACATATCAGTTGAGAATATCATATCAAAGAATTTTGATGTTCCATATGGAGTGCCGCAAGGATCACGCCTCGGACCCCTCCTTTTCACATTATACACAACAAATCTTCTTGACACAATTCGAAGCCGTTTCTCTAACATTTCATGTCATTGCTATGCAGACGACACTCAATTGTATATATCATTTAGCCCTAACAGGGAACATAACACTGACAGTATTTCAATCCTAGAATCATGTATCAGCTATGTCCGGTCTTGGCTGTCCCGACACAAGTTAATGCTCAATGATGGGAAAACCGAGTTTCTTGTTGTTGGTACACCAAGGCAAGTGGCAAAGCTTGATTCATGTGTCATAAAAGTTGGTAGCTCTGAAGTGAAATCATCTAGTAGTGTAAAAAATCTTGGAGTCTGGCTTGACACTCGTTTAGATATGGAAAAGCACATTTCCAACACATGCAAGTCTGCATTTTATATGTTACACAACTTGCGTCACATTCGTAGATACCTAAGCAACCAGGACACTGAAACCCTCGTCATTAGTAGTAGATTAGATTATTGCAATGCATTGTTTTACGGCTTGCCTGATTCCCAGATAGCCCGGCTTCAACGTGTTCAAAATGCATGTGCAAGACTTGTGTCCAACTCTTCTCGATTTTCTCATATTACCCCTGTGCTTATTGAATTACATTGGTTGCCCATAAGACAAAGGATCGCATTCAAAATTTTGTTGCTCACCTACAAAGCACTTAACGGTCAGGCCCCCTATTACTTGTCTGAAATTAGTATCGTTTAAGTCGAACAAATATTCCCACAATTTACGAAGTGGACAGGACAAACTTATTCTTAAACTACCACATCTTAAAACAAAAGTGACACTTGGTGACTGCGCCTTCAGCTGTGCTGCACCAAAACTTTGGAACAAATTGCCAATAGAAATAAGATCATCTCCATCCGTAGATGTTTTTAAAAAATTGTTGAAAACTCATTTATTTCTTGAAGCTTTTCAATGATATCTTGTACCTATATATGCATTATTTTTGTAACAATATCCACAGACCCTAACATCACAGCACAGTAGAGTATATCCATATAGTGACTGCGCTATATAAATTATCTAATTATTATTATTATTATCATGGATATTCAAATTTGATGGTTCTTATTTGCACGCTAAAATGATAAAAACATGAAATCGCTTGCTAGTTATAGATAAAAAATAAACTATTTAGATGAAAAAAAAACTATTTAGGTTATTAAATGTTGATCTCATAGATCGTTCAAATTCCCTGAAAAAAAATGAATGATTTTCGGCTGAAATGTTCATGAAATTGGCCAGGAAAACCTATATCAAATTAAACAATTCTAGAGGAATTCTCAACCACACTCGATCAAAATCTATATGCTCTGCCGTATCACGATATTAAACATGATACACCTCTTCTATACAGTAGCAGCAAATGAATTTCAAAGTAGATTGAGGGCAAGGCTGGATAAAAAAGATGTGTGTATAACCCTTTTCTTTTCTTTCTCCATTCCAACTCTTCACATATTTTACTCCAATACTCCAAAAATGAATGGGGGGGGGGGGGTGCAAATACCCCCTACCATCCATTTTGAAACCACTGCTTCTATACTGCATAGATAAGCCAAGCCTGTTGGAAATCTATCCAATTGTTTTGAAGTTATGCAACAAGAAATTTTTATTGACTGCTGTACACATCCTTGATCCTTGACAATCATGGACAAAAAATAATCAGGTCATCCTTACATTTTACCAACTTGATTCAAAGCTTTAATAGTGAAATAAATCAAATGGTTATGAAGTTACTACAGTAACTATATATTTTTTGTGATTATTTGACATGTGTCAAAGCATGTGTGATAGCATTTCCTTTGCATACTCAGATGAACTCTTTTGTCTTTTGCAACTAAATGATTTATATAAAGTGAAGAGGCATAGTCATCAAACTCAAAATCCTAAATGATACTGTAAACTCCAGTATAGATTTTAATCTACTTTCATTAACACAAAATACCACACTGAGATATACTTTATTAATTATATTTTGAACTGAATGCTTTCAACTGTTTCCACTTCACTGTTGCGATTTGCTTCCATTTTTGGAAAGCAGAGGGTTTTCATTTACAGAAAATCAAGGGGGTCAGTTTTCTTCAACTGATTTCTAACAAAGTCCTTGATATTTGTCCATTCCCTTCCTCTCAAGGAAGGTTCTGCTGATATACATTCATCACATTG
This sequence comes from Temnopleurus reevesii, assembly GCA_036244855.1. NCBI lineage: Eukaryota > Metazoa > Echinodermata > Echinoidea > Temnopleuroida > Temnopleuridae > Temnopleurus > Temnopleurus reevesii. The sequence continues at coordinate 14,598 of BQKZ01010297.1, read as the reverse complement.
GGCTTTGCCAGGTACCTTTCTGAGCTCAAAACAACTTTTTAACCTCTTTGTGACTGCTACCTTTTCATCCCGAGTCCATGGTCTCTTTTTGACAACCTTTTTCATTGTAGTGGTCTCCTTTACCTTCTGTGGTGGGGTATATGGTGTTTTTCTTTTCTTTGATTTTGCACCTATAAAGTGAATAAAGAAAAAAGGTGTCAGAATTTTTTTTGTAGATTTGCATTCATATCTATAAACTACTTTAGAAGAAATACCACCTTAGCACATCATTTGATACAGTCATCCATGTGTTAGATTTCAATACAGTTACCCACAGTGACAAAAATCAAACCGTAATCAGCTGTAAACTCTAAATCTGCCCTACTTTAAACTTATATCCATTTAATTTGGGTGATTTATCTTGCACTCATCACCCCCAAAACAAAACTTTAGTGGTGGACAAATATGCAGAATTCTTTTGTCATGCAAGTGAAAAAGTAGACATATCTTCAACAGCATATGGTCAAAATATATGCCTCCACCACTGCCAGACCAGAAATATAGTTTTTATTTTCATAAAGTAAAACTAGATGAATCCTCGACCGCACACGGTCGAAATTTATGCCTCCGCCATCACGCCTTCAGAAAGATATTTACGGCTTTATTGTTCCATGCCATCAGAAATCAAAAACATTTTACAAATTTTGGGCACTGCCACCTTTGACCCCATGAACCCAAAATCTCATCAGTTCTTCCTCACATGCTTATACATAATTGAGCTACACACTGTAAGTTTGAAAGAAATTGGTTCAATTTTTCTGTTATAAGTGAGCTATATCGGTTGACTTTGTACAAGTTTTCCGCCCGGTGACCTTTGACCTTTGACCCACTGAACCCAAAATCTATTCAATTCATCCACACATACATATTTGAGCCAAGTTCGGTCAAAATCTGTACAGCAGTTCTGAACTTATTACCGTAACAAGCTATTTTGGGTAATTTTTAACAGTTTTTTGCCCTGTGACCTTAGACCTTTGACTCATTGAACCCAAAATTTAATCAGTTCACCCTCCTATGCTTATACATACTTGAGCCAAGTTTGGTTAAAATCTGTAAACCAGTTCTGAACTTATTGCGGTAACAAGCTATTTTTGGTGATTTTTTANATTTTATTTCTGATATCATTTTTCACAAAGTCAAAGATCTCTTTGTCAGGTCTAGACTGCATGATCGTATCAAACACAACTCCAGTCCAAAAGAAATTCCTTTCCCCCGAGAAGAAAAAGTTGGCAATCTTGTAGGCCTACTTGTGAAACAAATGTCATGTCACAGTCAACAATGACTTGCGTTCATTTAACTATGCCGGCTTGGCTAAGGACCTCATTGATCTGGCATAGACTTTGTACACACACAAAATTGATAAATGTGTGGCTTATTTCATGATATGGCAAAAAAAATACACACACACACACACACACACCTATACGTGTTTTCGCCTCCGAACGTGGACCGCTCTTTAAAACCATACAAACGTGGACACCATTTAAATCAAAGAAATTCCAGTTCATTCAAAATGAAAAATAATATTTTAGCTTCATTTTTGCTTTTTAAGTGCATTTCTAGTCAAAATTATTTTTTAATTCATGTGATATCTAATGAAGAATTATGGGCATGCAACCGTGGACAAGTACTAAATACTACATGCGAACGTGGACTTCATAACAAATACGAACGAACGTAGAGGGCAGCAACAACAACAATTAACATAACAAAATTGGATAGCAAATCTAGTAATCCGTTCTATTCTGGAGTTAAGAAGATTCCCAGGGACGGAAGACAATGGGCGTCCTATTAATTTGGCCGCGCAGACTCTTAATACAGAGGATAACTCCCCATTTCAGTATATTAAATTGATTCATATCGAATTTAAAATGAGGAATCAACAACATTTGTATAAAAAGTGCCTAAAAATAAGGGGAATTCTAGCACTGAAGGGTGTCATTTTGAAAAAAAGGGGGGGGGGGGATGGAGGAGGGAAAAAAAGTTTGAAATTTTACGTGTGTGCCATATTTCTTTCAATAATAAGTAACAGATGTTAGATTGAAAGTTGTCAATACCACTATCTGCACTAAATAACCTAATTACACTGAATAACTAAAATGAACACGATATAAATTATTTCCGAAACAGTAATTCGAACGCAGCCAATAGATCTGTATGCCCTGTATTAATCTGTGCGGACACAACAAAGACAAGTTGTTTCCGATTTCAATGAAGTTCAAATGAATAAATTCCAATAGCATAACGGAGCATTGAATTTGCGTTCGACTTAATTTTTCGGAAATAGTTTATATCGTGTTAGTAGTATTTAGTTTGTACCTTGTTTGTTTATAACGCTCTTTTCAGAGTTTTCGAAAATTTACAAGTGACGTTGATCAAATACCTGTGCAAGTCGATTATCATATTTTTAGCTTCAGTGAGTATTTACTGATCGATGCATGATTTTTTCCCATATCTTCATTTCATATTTCAGATGACATATGTCAGATGACAAATGTTTTTATGTTGCTGATTGGACTATCCATCCAATCATCTTTTATTATGTACATGTGTATATATATACATATAAAAGACGAGACGAGAAGTGTGCATTAATGCCAATAATATTTATTTAAAAGTCCCAAATTTTCGAGGGCAACCTGCCCTCTTCCTCAGGGGAAAACAAAACAAGTTCTGATATTTAGAATGCGCATTCTCAGGCAAGGTTGCTAAGAGCATTGACTGAGAAATATCAGAACTTGTTTTGTTTTCCCCTGAGGAAGAGGGCAGGTTGCCCTCGAAAATTTGGGACTTTTAAATAAATATTATTGGCATTAATGCACACTTCTCGTCTCGTCTTTTATATACCAATCCGTGCCAATACGTGAACTAATAATATATATATATATATATATATATATGCATCGATTGATTTTATATTCCCGCTGTTATTTTGTGTAAATGTGTTTTAAAGGTTTTTATGATTGGATGATAAAATACAATACAATACAATCTTTTCATACATATCCAGTTTATCCCACAAAAGTGAATGCAATTGAATTAGCACAAATTTCAAATGTGTATCGCTTTTTAACGAATAGACGTTGAAATTGGACAGGTATACTGCATGCATTCGTGGCTCGTTGGCCTCGTTGAAAATATAAATTTTTTGTCGTCCTAAATAGGAGGCTGTTGAATTTTTGGTTCTATGACATTTGCTCCGGCGACAATTGCTCCAGGTGAAAATCTACACAGAAAGCATAATGTCAAATCTAATCCTAAACCTAACCCTAATCTTCACATCATTCTAAAGCATAAACCCTATCATAACCCTTACCCTAACCCTATGTTAAACAAGGAATTAGAACCGGAGCAAATGTCGTTTCACCGAATTTCTGAACGAAGCTCACAAATGGGTTCAAGACTGTAATCCGGGTGCCCGAAAATGTAAAAATCAAAAAGAAAAAATGCCCCCTGAAGTGTTGAAAGAAAAAAAAAACACTAAACAAGGAATATGGAGGTCAACACGTCAAATTTGGCCTCTCTTGGTAATTGTGGCACCCTTTCTTCCTAAACTTTGGCGCCTCCAAACTCTGAACCGGGGGCTTCTACGCCCCCCCCCCCCCTATAAAGGCGTGCAAATTTTTAGAGAGAGAGAGAGGGAGAGAGAGTGGGAGTCTAGAACTCCCGGTCTATCGGACTGTAGCAGAAAATTGGGTCTGTATTCTGATGTTTACAGGTCTGGATATCAATGCAATTTATGAAAATAAAACGTGTCCATGTTTGAACAAACATCAGATGGTTTCGCCAGGGGTACAAAAACATTGTTGCTCAGTAATGCATGTAATGGCAGGAAAAGAAAAGTATGACCATTAGACCGCTTGGTAGTCAAAAGACTGAAAGTCCACCACACTTTGGCTTTTCATTACCTTTGCCAGTTGGGTCGAATTATGCTTTTAAAAGTCGCTTACAAGGTCATTAATATATAGGCCTATTCATTCATATAAAAAATTGTCAGTCCAAGGAATGTCTAATTTGCAAGGGGTCTATGAACATCATAATAAAGAATCGAATAAGCACACACAAACAAGTTTTTACCCTTTAGGCATCCTTTTGTAACTTTAAGAAGGTTTCAAGCAAAACAATTTGGCAGGAATCGTCTATGTGAAAATGAATAACCTTCCGTTGATAAATGCATGAGTGCGCAGATATAAAAGAGAAAAAATGTCACTTTTTGAAATTGAAAGGTACTGTTATGAGCACCATGCTATGAAATAAACATTTTGATGTATTATCAATCTTTAGACTTCTACTCATATCCAGCTATGGCCGATTTTGCACATGGTCAGGTATAATTTTTAAGAAAAATAACTTTGTTTATAGCCTCCATTTCAGCTCTGCTTGTTTTTTTTTTAATATTGAAAAGTGAATTATTAGAATCTGTCAAAAAACTAATTTTGCAATTTGAGTGCACAAATTGTCCAGATTGATAGGATAGAGTCTAATATTAAATAACGTAACAAAAAAAAGATACCTATAACTAGTAGACTACTATAACTCGCTTCCAAATAAAGATTGTTCAATTTTTTTGTACAGATTATACCCGAAAAAATGGATTCGCATGACTTTTAAAAAGTGACATTTTTCCTTTAATGTGTGTTCATTCACGCATAACAAATTGGATCATGCTGATTTTTACACACACACACATACTAAACACCAACTCATGAAAAAGTTATCTACGGGGTAAAACTGTTCTTTGTTGTGTTTATATTTGAAATGAAAAGGTGTGCATGTACATTTCCCACTGTTCTGAATACCCTGAATACACATGCCAGTATTAATCACATAGCATTTAGGACCTCGAAGTTAAGATTTTTATCTCAAAGAAAAAAATGTTAACCAACTTTGTATAGATTTTGCTCAAACCTTATACAGTTTATTCATCTCATTTTTCTTCATTCATTCACAGTCAGTGCATCATAGTATGGACCCCTTGGGGCTCAGACAAAATAAAAGATTTAGAGACACAAAGCATATTTCTTTAAAAAATCAGACTTTTAATGACACAATTTCCTCAATTACAGACTGGCTGACAGGAAATTTAACTTGTAAAAAGATCATAAACTTGTTTACATAAGCAATTTTTATAAGTTGCTATGAACTTTTCTTACAATGTCAGAAAAAGATTACAAATGTTTGGAGCAACTTACCCTTTATCATAAAAAAATTATTATGGACATGTGTTTACAAAGGAAGGTCAAGTTACAATCCTACTCATACCTATATCATTTAGGCATGTTCATTGATTATTTAAAGTAAAGTACTACGTGTTATATTTAATCAAACAGAGAAATCCCCTTTTGTTTGAAAGTAGTCTTGCTGGTAAGAGACACAGATTTTCAATGAATAATCTAAAGATGTTCTTTAAAAATATTTGGTTCTTTCCTATGCTCTATATAAAAAGCTATAGGTTCTTTAGTGACTGTTCCCCATCCATCCAAGGTTGAAAAGGGGCATAAAATCAGTAATATTTGAAGAATTTGCCATCTCTGACAAGAAATGTTACTGAATTGATTAACTAAAGAACATAGGGTAAAATGGATTAAAATGGACACTGAAACATTCGCATGAGTATAACAAAAAACAACAAAATACTAATTAAATCAATCACAAATATCATTTTGAAGATTATTTAGATACACAAGTTTCTAAATGTTTTAGCTCAAAACCCCTCCAAATAAAAGGCATATGTGACAATTAATTATTGGTATCCCACTGTCGCTAAACGTAAGTGTGACAGCATAAAACATGCTGAATAAAACATGTAAAACGTGATTACAAAGAGAGAATTAACAAAACATCAATTCCAAGATGCCTCAAGAACAAAATCTAAAATTGTCAATCATTACAATATTCATTATATTTTTTAAGATGTACAGGGTGTATTAAAACAACACTTTTGAAATGTCTGTCATGAATTTAAATCAATGTAATATCAAAAGGGTTTTATATTCATATATTATCCATAAATATACGTGTCAAGTGCCACTTACAGAATCAATTTTCATCCATGCTTGGCAGAACAGCAACTGTTTAAATGTATGGTGTAAAAAATGTCTTGCGTCAAAATTCACATTAATCGATCCCAAACAACTCTTCAGAACGCTAACTCCCATTAAAGGTCCACTTTTATGACAGTATATGTTGACTTGTGATGATCTATGATACCCTTACCATCACCTTTGTGAGTGAGAGAGCTCCCAAATGTTTCCCATATATTTTATAATAATTTTTCTTTATATTTTAGAGAGACATTTTGGGAACGCCCCTAAAAATTCTCTTCATATGCA